>CM051276.1:35855191-36002691 GCA_027921565.1 Artemia sinica
CTGAGTCTTAAATGGGCCATTTTTTTGTGGGGAGCTCCAGTTTTGGAGTTGAATTTTGAAGTTGTTTCTTAGTAGACTCCTTATTCTATAGTGGTAGACTCCTATTCTATAGAATAAGGTAGACTCCTTATTCTATAGTGGTAGACTCCTATTCTATAGAATAAGGTAGACTCCTTATTCTATAGTGGTAGACTCCTATTCTATAGAATAAGGTAGACTCCTTATTCTATAGTGGTAGACTCCTATTCTATAGAATAAGGTAGACTCCTTATTCTATAGTGGTCATTAAGTTAGGATAGTAAAGGACGTGGTGGGTCTTTATTTCTTTAATAATCTAAAAAAAATCCTTTTTATTATCGAACGACCTGTGAAATTTAAATCCCTGAGACCTTATCAACGTAGGCGTAATACGTGACGTCAAAAAAAATTAGACACCAGCATGACACAACCTAGTCGTGGTTGCCATAACGTCTGATCTATTGAAGGGGGTTTGGCTCAATTTTTTATCTCTCCCTACGGTTTAATTAATTATCTCGGGGGCAGGATCAGCCCCTTAAGATCTCCCCCGCCGTGCGTGTGCCCCTAATAGTTTAAAATCGCTTCTGTATCTTAATTCATGTCGTTGCGAGTCTGTACAACACCGAGCCAATCATTAATCTAAAACACTAACATGATGCTAATGGGCAATAGCTTTGCCAATGCGGTACAATTGTACCATTTTTGGTACAATTTAAAGGTCCTAGCGCAGTGTGGTATATTTGAATTTTTTTGGTATAATACAAATTTTCCAGTACATTTTGGTTTTGCTTCCTCCTTCCTGACTTGCATATCTGTTCAAGTTTTAGTTTACCGAAAATTTTCTTCCTGTTCTGTCAAATTTTTGACCCTGCTGTTCAGGTGGAACAAATTAATCTCACGTGGTACAATTTTTGTCGAAAAACTAGTACATTTCAAAGCGCTGGCAACGCTGGTTAGTAGGTGTTCGGATACTCAAAAGAGATTATATACCATTTTATTTTAAGCCTGAAGCCTAAAGGCAGGTAAGTATCTCTCCTTATAAAGATTGCATACTGTCATGGGGCTTTTAAAAAGTGACAAATTTTATGTGAAGTTTGATAAGTGTGACCTGTTTTGTCTCTCAGCAGGGGTATCAAATTGAAACTTTCCAGAATAGCTTTTTTTGGGAGGGGGACAGGCGGAATTATAGTCTTCTGTTTTAGCGAAGGGGTAAAACTTTATTTTCTAACCCTCACAGAAGATTATACGCAATTTTTTATCCCTGCTTTATGACAGGTTTTATGTCTTGAAACTACCTGTTTGGATTCAAGCTGAATTCTCATTGAAAATAGATTCCCAATTATTTTTATTGTAACTTAGCAAACTTGAAGATAGTGTCATATGGGACTAAACGTTTAAAATGTGCTGTTAGCCGTCGATGGAGGTTAATGTTTGATTTTGTGCATTTATATAGATGTATGTGCTTGAGATTGGAGTTGGTCCAATGACCCCTTTTATTTTCTCTTAAATTTGGGTGTAAATAATGCTCTTGGTGTTTCTCAAAAAAGTTTTATTTGTATAACAACTTAATCTTTGTTTTTTAGATTCGTTTGGAAGTTTATAATAATCAAGATGTCTTTCTTTGGGTTTGGAAAAAAGAAGAAAGGAGAGAAAGAAAAAGAACAAGGTAGGCTCTGTTGGATTACTGAAAAAATAAAAGAAAAAATAAAAAGAAGGAAGGAGAGAGAGAAAAAGAACAAGGTAGGCTCTGTTGGATTACTGAAAAAATAAAAAGAAAAAATAAAAAAGAAGGAAGAGAGAGAGAGAGAAAAAGAACAAGGTAGGCTCTGTTGGATTACTGAAAAAATAAAAGAAAAAATAAAAAGAAGAAAGGAGAGAAAGAAAAAGAACAAGGTAGGCTCTGTTGGATTACTGAAAAAATAAAAGAAAAATAAAAGAAGGAAGGAGAGAGAGAAAAAGAACAAGGTAGACTCTGTTGGATTACTGAAAAAATAAAAGAAAAATAAAAAGAAGAAAGGAGAGAAAGAAAAAGAACAAGGTAGGCTCTGTTGGATTACTGAAAAAAATAAAAGAAAAAATAAAAAGAAGAAAGGAGAGAAAGAAAAAGAACAAGGTAGGCTCTGTTGGATTACTGAAAAAATACAAAACAGAATTAGTCGCAAAATTTAGTAGCAAATAGCACAAGAGTTAGTAGCAAAATTTAAGAACAATTTATGCTAGATTTTCTTTTTATAGAACAAAGAATTCGTGAGTACAAAGTGAACGCGGTAAAATGACAGTGGCAGTTTAAATTTTGTTCTTTTGTTCATAATCCACAAGAATTACTAAAAAGTAAGGAACTTAGGATTTCATTATTGCTTGATTTTTGGCAAAGAATTTAAATTCAAACACGTCTGATGATGACACGGCAAAAAACTGGTCAAGATTGTCATTTAAATCAATAATTGATGATATTCTATAGCTACAGGTGAGCTTAAAACACCTTATTCCAGTCAAGTCCAACACTATATAGTATATAAAAAAAAAATCACCACAATAAAAGAAAGTGCACATTTACCAATTATGCACTTAAACTTCAGACAATAGCAACGGAATAATAAAAAGAGAAAATTAACTGTATCAAAACAAAAAAAATGCAACGCTGGCTTGTTCGAACTAAAAACAAGGACTGACTTTTATACCATAAAAGCCATAAAACGGCCATAAAAAGCCATATACCATAAAACGGCCATAATAGAGCCAAATTTCAAAAGGGTACCTCTAATGCGAAGCTGCGTTTTGTGTTTGAGAAGTTTAGTATTAAGAGAACGCGCAAGATGTATGAGGAATCTACAATATTTAAAATACCCCTCTGCATAGAAACTTAAGTTTTTTTTTGGAAAACTTAAAAGAAACGTTTATCAATGAGGTTTTCTACGGCATGAATCGTCTCCTTGATGCATATAAGCATTTAACTATCCCGTACAGTCAACCAATTCCCCTAATGATTACTTCGGAAGATGTTACATGCTTTTTGCATGCTTTTTTGGTAAATCTTTAGTTGTGGAATATTTGTCAAGGCTTTTATTTTGTTTGAAAATTTAATACGTGAAGCCCACCCACATGTACTATGTGCTAATATTGCGTTGTGTTTTCAATTAACGATTAATGTAGATTACCTTATTTTGGGACCCGCGGATAGAGGGCAGGATTAAAAAACCCTGATACAAACTTATGTTACTTATAGTACTTCTTTTAAATAACTTTAAAACTAGGTACAACCACATATAACGACTAAGTCAAGAAGTAACCTTCTCTGAGGAATGTCTGCTAACAGTCATGTAAGATCCGTAACACCCGTAAAAAAGAACTAGCAAAAAATAAAGCTCTGTCTTCATTATGGCCTTTTTAGACGAAGTTGACCAAGTAAAAACTGCTTTTTGTTTGCCAGATTTGAGTTGTTTTTTTTTGGGGGGGGGGGCATTTCAAAAGCGCTTGATTTCTTTTTTAGCCTTTAAAAAGACCTATGGAGACTGAAAATACAAAAAAAGTAATCACAACCCAATCTGTTAATACAATCAAGTTCTACCTCAACCTCCCCTGAGGTTTGCCTAAAAAGACCCTTATTCAAAGTTTTCCTTTATTAAATGGTAGTAAAAATTTAATTGCAGTGTTTCCTTAAGTTTGATATCGCAACTTAATTTCTTAATACAACCGAATACTACCTTAACCTCCCATGAGGTTTGCCTGAAAAGGCCCTCATTCAAAGTTTTCCTTTATTAAACGGTAGTAAAAATTTGATTGCAGTGTTCTCTTAAGTTTGAAATCACAACCAATCTGTCAATTCAATCACATTCTACATCAACCTCAACCTCCCCTGAGGTTTGCCTAGAAAAACCCTTATTCAAATTTTCCTTACTAAATGGGAGTAAAAATTTGATTGCAGTGTTCCCTTAAGTTTGAAATCACAACCAATCTGTCAATTCAATCACATTCTACATCAACCTCAACCTCCCCTAAAGCTTGCCTAGAAAAACCCTTATTCAAAGTTTTCCTTTATTAAATGGGAGTAAAAATTTGACTGCAGTGTTCCCTTAAGTTTGAAATCACAACCAATCTGTCAATACAATCAAATTATGAAATGATTAATATTTAACCATTATGGATCCCTTCAAATATCATTGTTGAACTGTCATGAGTCAAAAGAAGCACCATCTGTACGAAACTGGAGGATGGGGATTGGGCCCAAACTATAGGCCCTATTATACTGGTCAAAAGTCCTTGAAAATATCCTGATTTCTAAAATGTGTAACAAGGGCAAGGTCTTATTCAGGGGAGGGGTTAGGGGGTTTGAACCTACCCCCGGAAATGTTTGTATGACTCGTAAAAACATAATACAAATGCATGAAAAAGTTTTGATGCGATTTTTAAAGTTTTTTGTCCCCCCCCCCCCCGACAAAATAACCCCCGAACAAAAATACTTGATACGACCCTGAACAAGGGGCCCATGAAGCAAGTTCGCTTTCCTATTAAAATGTATAGAAGACTCCCATGATTTGAAATGGGCTATTCTAGCTATTAAAATGAATTCTTCAAGAGCAATTGTGCAGGGTTACCATGTTGCATGGAAAGTAGCACTGCTGCTGATACTAAGTAATTGTGGCTTTAACCCACCTGGGGCCAATCAGTCTGTAAACACTCCTCGACCTTCTCTCTCTATTCAAGGATTTACTCTTAATCCCTGCCATAAAATACAAACTTACTTTAAATATATTTTTATGACTTCTTTCCAATCCATTCAAGAATATTCTGCTTTTCCTTTTGACCCAGCTGAATTGCAAAGAAGATCGCTTTTGGGCTGTCTTTTATCCTCCATCTTGTTTGATCGACTGCCTTGATTAGCCCCACTTTCTGCGAACTAGGGTTTGACTAGTAGGAGGTGGGGTCGATTCAGCTCAGACCTTCTTTCAAAAGCCGACGAAAAACATCGTATAAATGTGGGTTATTTATGGTATATTGGCTATAAAAGACTGTTTCGAATTACCTCCAACATGAGTTTGGTAGTTTTCAAAACGGAATTTTGATAAGTCACATAAGATGACTTATCAAACAGTTCGTGGTAACGAACTGTAAGTAAAGAGCGACCCAGCTCAATAGTAACCGAAACTCTAAAAAGCGAAATTTCGGTACCAAAACAATTTAAATAACAGATAAAAAATAATTAAACAAAAAAATTATTAATTAATTAATAAATTGAAAAAAATATTGTATATAGATGAAAATTTTGTCAAAATGTGGTATGAAAATTATGTGGGGAGACGGGGGGGGGCACTAATCAAGATTTTGTCCCCGGGTGCAAGAGACGCCAGGACCATTACTGTTGTTTTTGCAGCTCCCTCATCAAACAGTGTTCCTTTGTCAGTTATCATTCATGCCCTAATATCAATTTGCTATTATTGTAAACAGGATATTTTGATTTCAACGGCTTTGGAAACTTCAGTATCTTAAATCTAAAGACAGAAAGTAAAATCACTGTCCAGGGTCTCAGGTTAGGCACAATCACGGAAGTAAATACAAATATATACAATTGTGCTTTTAGCTCATGTTTGAAAGAAGAAAAGGATTTCATTAACAGAAATAAACACATTAACAACAAACCCGATGTTTTTAAACTGATATGGATAATCATCACTACAAAACCCTACATACACAGTCACTACCAGCCATACTCAGCACCCCCACCCAAAAAAAAATCAATCAATAAAAATAAAAAAAATAAATTTTAATGAATATTTACGACCTAACTGGATGTCGAAGACACAAAATAGAAAATCATTCAGGAACTCTATGTTGACCCGGGAAGTGAGTTATGAAGGCGATATTTTGAGTTATTAAATTTTTCTTGCTGGAAACACATGGATGGAATAGATAGATTAAGTTCTAGGTGGAACTTAACATAGTTTATCCAATTTTGATCACCATAGAAAGGGCTCTACCGTTTCCCCATTTCAGCAAACTAAATCAAGAAATTTGGACCTTGTCATCTTGGCCTTTTAACTATTATAAACCACTTCTTTTAGGAAGATGCAGAAACCGCTTTTTTTATAAGGTAGAAGGACAAACCGTTTTTTTTTTATCAATAGCTTGAAGCCTTGAATGCCATTTGTGGATAATTACTCAAAGATCTGAAGATTTCATAACGATTTATATCCTAATAACTCTTTTACCTTCTTTTTTATATGATCATTAATTTCTAAAGTATACTCTAAAAATTCAAGAGGGAGGAATTGAAGATCAAAGCTAAATAATCAAAGTTATATAATAAATCATTTTTCTTTCTTTTTTAATGATATCCTCTTGAAATAAGATTAGAAAACAGTTTCTCGCTGCCAAGTATTTAGTATAAACGCTACTCACATTGCCAAAGACGAATCAGAACCACGTGTCAAAATACTTAATTTATTGCCAAAATAATCGCCAGATTTTGATATACAGTTTTTTCGAGAATTCTCTATTTATTAAAAAAAAAACATGAATTTTTATTGACTTATTGACGCTGATGATCTTTTGGATGAAAAAAGACTATACTGTTTCACTTTTTTTTATTTCTTCTGGCAGGTTTCGAGACAATAATAATTCATCAGATTCAGATTTTATTAAGCCTAAAATTAGGGGGAGGGGTGACCTGATTTTTCTGTATTTAAAAAATTCTCTATGGGTCAAGTCAAACATGATTGTCAGACTTTGGCCTTCCAGCCCGTGTTCACCGAAATATCAAGGTTTTTATGATTATTCTTAAAAATTTATACATTGTTCGTTTAAACTACAAACTCTCTATGTATTTTTCACAGATTGGCTCCCAAACCCCCCCCCCCAAAAAAAAAGAGGAAAAAACATTATAATCTTCCTAAGGGAATTCCAGCGGACAAGCCTAGTAAAAAAAACATTTAAATTTGATAGAGTTTTTGGCCCTAAACTTGAACCATTTAGTTAAACCACATGCCTAAATTTGGGCTGATTGGCAAAAATTTTTATTTCGTCTCAAATCTGATCGTCTAATTGCTCACTGCTGTATTTTACCAATTTTAGTTGGCTATAGGGTAACCAACTAAAAATATTACACAAATAAATAAAAGCACCGCTTCAATGTTTCCAATGTGGATTTGAAAAAGATGTACTACTGTTACTACTAGCAACTCACTGCAGCATCAAGCCGCCTGAGTCCAACACAGCTCTGAACAGTCCTCCTCCAACCTAATATAATCAACCTTCCTCTTCACACCCTCCTAGGAAGGTTCCATTTCACTTAAATCTTTCCTTACGACATCCTGCCATCCCAACCGGGTACGACCTGCTTTCCGTTTTGCCCTAGACGGTTGGCCGAAATAGGCAATCTTTGGCAATCTGTCATCCTTCATCGGCAGAACGTGCCTTAGCCATCTCAACCTTCCTCTCATTATAGCCCTAGAAAGCGGGATTGAACCACCCTTTTTTTACAGCCTACTGTTCGAGATACGGCCAGTCAGTCGGGTACCCAAAACAATCCATAAGCAATTTCTCTGGAAAACTTCCTCTGTTTGTCGGACCGCCCATGCTTCAGGACCATACTTAATTACTGTCATCACTTTAGCTTCCAATATTCTAATCTTGGTTCACAGGCTTGTCTGAAAAATACCCTGGGCCTTGGCTATTCTTCTTTTAACATTTTCACTGCGCCCACCGTAGTTATTAATATTACTACCTAGGTAAGTGAAGCTGCCCACCTGATCAATCTTTTCGTAACCCAACGTCATATTTTCATCTTCACTTATTCCTAGCCTTAGTGACATAATCTTCTTAACATTAATTTTCATACCTATTCTAGCACCCTGAACTCGCAAAACCTCTAAAAGTTCATTCATTTAACTCACACTTTCATCTAGAATGCTTAAATCATCAGCATAATATAAATCCAGAAATATTTTTCACCCCCATTTGATTTTGTGCTTTCCCATTTCCTTTGCTGTGCTCCTTAAGACAAAGTCCATCAAAATAATCCATAGAAATGGGGACAGAACGCAACCCTGCTTAACTCCTGATTTAAAAGGAAACCAGCTACTAACTATTCTCGTACATAGCACTAATCACTTCAATGCATTTGTCTCGTATACCATACAAGGATAATATCTTTGCTAAAGCCCGTTAAACTGAGGACTAAAAACTAAGGACTAAACTGAGGACTAAATTTGCTTTATGACCCAGACACTTCTCAGTTATTGATCTAACAGTGAGAATTTGGTGGACACACCCTCTGCCCTTCCGCACTGTTCGTCCCTTAAAACTTGATCAATAGCATCTTTAAGTCTAAAAAGTGTCCTCATACAAAGTAATTTGCTACCTAAACCAGGCTAATGCCTCTATAATTAACACACTCACTCTTATCACCTTTTTTATAGACGGGTTTAATTATAGTTTTTCTGAAATCGATGGGTACTTCCCCTTTTTTTAAAATCATATTCATAATCTTCAATAACTTATCCGTCACCAATTCTTCCTCACAAAATAAATCTTCCTTCACATCCAAAGTGTCACAAACTTTTTCATTCTTCTCTATATCTTTTCCTGTAAGCGTATCACGGTTTAGCATATTTTCAAAATGTTCTAATCATCTCTCTTCGACTTTTTCCGTTATCACTAATTGTGGCCCCATAGCTAAGGTGTTTTCCAGGAAAAGATCAACATTAAGGCTCATTCACAACGAGATTTTATTAATATCGAAGTTGAGCTAGCGCTAGTTCGAGCCAATCAGTATTTTTCATAGAATTTTTCAGTCAATCAAGTGATTCTACGAAAGATTTGATCGGCTCAAATTAGCACTAGTTAAATCTTGGCATTAGCAAAATCTCATTGTGAATGTGTCTTTAACAAAGATCTGGATTAAAAAGTCATAATCTTGTTTGTGACTATCCACCATTTCGATTAATAATCTTTCTTCTAAGCAAAATTAAGTTTTTAAGATCGAGTATCGACAAATGTGCAAATTTTCAGATTGCAGGAAACAAGTTGCTGATTAGCAAATCGCTGCAAATTTGCAAGATGCTGAAAACATCTTAGGTTTTATAACTCTATGGGTGAAGCCTAAAGGCCTTACTTTTCAAGGCCTTATACGTAAAATTTTGTTAAGGAACCTAAGACCCAAAACAATGTCGGTGTTTACATTATTCAGGGTGGCGCATGTGATCCAAGAGTTTCTTTTGTGTAGCACCGAAGTGCCGCTATTTTGGACAAGTGTGCTTGCACACTGTGAATGACGCATATATAGTAGATATTAAAAACTATACCAGGAGCTTTATCCAAACTAAAAGGATCGTAAAGTTTCGATTTTACTCGACAAAGAGCGGTTTTTATTGGCTGTCAGTGACTCTATGGCTAAAGGCATAAAATACCACTTTCTTTTTGCAATAACTTTACATCAGTGGAAAAGGCATCTGATTAGTCGAAAGTGATGCCAAGCGATAACTTTCATCCAATCAAAGACCTTTTCATGATCCTTCTAGTTCGAAGTCGGCACTTATGATACAGTTTCTAATGCTCGTCATACGTGCGCATGCGCACGTATGCTGTTTTGTGTCTTTCGGGGAATTTTTGAATTTATTTTGTTTTTCTATATGATGCCGAGCTTGTACTCTTTGAATTTTCAAATTCACTTGGTAAAAGTGCTTGAAATTCGGACTTGGAATTTTAAAGACTTATACATTTACTTACTTTAAATGTACTTATTATGTACTTATACATTTACTTATTCTGTGATCGTCTCATTATATTTAAAGAGACGATAGAAAATTGCCAATTAGAAGTTAGCTGACTTGATCGTGCCCTATGGTTAATGGGACCTATAAAATGAGAATGTAAGAATTGTAGGCTGCATATTATGCGTTGAGCATTTATTTTACTGTACCAACTTAAAGCCACCCGTTCATCTGTATCAGGTAGATACCGCATTACACTCTAATATTTTCTATGAGACGTTAGTAGATGGCGTCAAAGTTTTAAGAAAAAGAATTCATTCCACTGAGCTAAATTGTGTAGAGGAAGAACATGAAATTTTGATTTATGCGCAGCAAGATTGGGGAGATTCAATGGAAGCATCAAGAGAATTGAGAGTGTAAGAATTTACGGAGTTAAGAATTTGAAAATTTAAAATCACTTCTTCCAAAAATATACACAGCAATCCTTATATGACATAACTTGGCTCATTCCCAATTTTAATATATGTCTAAATACTTGGACATTTTCTGGCGTCTAAATTCTAAATCTAGAAATTCATTTTAACATACAACTCGGGTGGAATAATGAAGTCGACAACATTTAAGTTGTTTTTGGCTTGCAAAGTGCTAAACGTGTCTCGATCATTTATGTAAAGCCAGTCTTTTTTTTCTAGACGCTTATCAGAGTTTCGATCAAAAGTAAATATCTCAGTGTCAAATATCCTCTAACGCACTTTGCTACTTAATATTAATTCTTTTTATTTGGTTTTATTGATTGCCTGTCTTGGCATAGGTTTTTTTTTCTTATCTCTTTTTTTAGTGCTCATAGCACATTTATTATAAAATATACTGATATATTTTCACCTGTATCAATTAAATGAATTCAAAGACTATGACTCATCGGGGCATGTATTCGCCCTTTTGTTTTCAAAAACAGATTACAAAAACTATAAATGCATATTGCATGTATAATTGCTTCTTAAGAGCAAAAAAGCGTCCACACAAATCTCCTAAAGCTAGAGCATCAATAAATTTGTCTAGGGAAGGGTGGAGGGGGGCAATGGTTTAAAAAAGAGTTTTTGGTAGGAAAAGTAAGCTATTTTACACGACATAAAAAATATTTTAATAGTTATTTTAAGTTATAGTAATTATTAATAGTAATTTTATATTTGAAATAGTAATTTTAAGAGGATATCCATGTGTGAACATAATAAATCTTACATCAAATTATTGTATGAAACGAATACTGAGTACATTAAACAATACTAGAAGAGGTTTTCCCACCAGAAGCAAGCTTATGCAGGGTGGAGTATACCAACAAATAAAGGTAATGAAAATGTGAACGATAAAGGTAGGGATAGAGGTAAAGAGAAGAATGGAATAAATTCACAAAATTTAGGTGGGGGGGGGGCAAAATTTATTCTTTAATATCTAGGGGTGGTGTCGTGTTTTTCAGTTTTTTCAATGAAAATACCAAACAAGACATTTTTCAAGAAATACTCTCATAAAAACCATTTTCAAAAATCAAGGGAAGGGTCGAAAGATGGGTGCCAAGCCATACTGCCCCGCCCTCCTTCTAATGGACGCCTCTAAATGTTAAGGGGAAGATGTAGGGAAATGTGACAACAGATAAGACAACAGAAAAAAGTTAGAAGAAACAGCAAAAAAGAGCATTCAAATTAGTTTTAGAAGGGAGAGAATATTAAAGATAATACAGGACTTATTATACATTACATTTTTACATTATACATTTTTCAGAAAAATGATAATACATTTTTCAAAAAATTGAAAAATTATGCAAATATTTCGGTCAAGACCTCCGCTTGACCGTCCTCAGTGCAGAATAAAACTGATAAAAATATAAAACCAAACCTTAAAATAAAAAACACAAAACTAAAATTGGACGACCCTTTCCTAGTAACGGTGAAAGGGTAACTGAATGGTAACAAATCTGAAAGGGTAACAAGTCTAAAGGTTTATGCCATTTAGACTTGTGTTTTTTATTCAGTTACCCTTTCACCGTTACTAGGAAAGGGTTGTCCAATTTTAGTATTGTGTTTCTATTTTAAGGTTGGGTTTTATATTTTTATCAGTTTTATTCTGCACTGAGGACGGTCAAGCGGAGGTCTTGACCGAAATATTTGCATAATTTTTCAATTTTTTCACTGGCTGTTAATTTTCCTCGTTTTCTTCCTTTCTTTGCGATTTTTTGTTTTATCATGATTAGCCAGTGTGGTCTCAGAAATTATTTATGCGGGCACCGCTATATACTGTATGTGGAATGTTAGGTTGGGTTAGGGAAACTGACTTTTTGGTGACATTGCCATACACAACACCTCCAATATTGTCCAATATGCTTCTCATACAAGTATAAGGTCATGGCGTGTCAATTTTCGTACTCTTTTGTCTTGGGCAATAACCCCTATCCTGTAAAAATTCAACTGCCTCTTTTTCTGTCTTTGGCAAATCCCAAATTGTAATTTTAACACTCATATTAGATCAATTCCACTCTAACAACTGTTTTGGTACCGGGTATCTGTCTCTCCCGTTTGACTGTAGCATTTTTCGTTTGACATTCCACATACAGTATATAGCGGTGCCCGCATAATGCACCAGTACCAAAAAAAGTAGCTTTCACAGCTGGATTTTGAGCGCAGGGAGAAAGAGGACTGCTTGAAAAAATCTTGTTACTTAAAAGCTTTTCATTCTATTTGCCGGCTTAAAATTTCATATAGGAGAGTCAATCAGGAGAACCAATCAATGCTTTGAAAGGCGGAGTTATTTGGCTTCTTTTACTTCCATACGCTTAAAAAATAATGTGTTATCTTGTAAAAATATGTCACAGATGTAAACCAATGAAATAAAACACACTTTCTAACATAGAATTATAGGAGAGTAATATCTCTTTTTCTCTTTGTGTCGAGGCTCCAGGTGCCTTGAATGTGACGTGTGATTTATTGTAAACGAGATCTGTAAGGTCTTGGCAAAAGAAACGCTATAAAAATAATTAATAAATTAAAAAACAACAAGCAAATAACACAATGCCTATAAATAAACACCTAATTAATTTAACTGATTATAAATTCAACGTAGCCTTTTATGCCATACAACTTTTAGCGAGTTCCATACTAAAGGCGCCATCTAGTAGTCTCATAGTACTCCTCAGGGACAAAAACTCACGGAAATTTGAGGGATTGGGCAGGGATTTTTCTTCGATTTTTTAATGAAGATTCAAATGGTTTCTTAAAATCTAGGGAGGGGCAATTTAGTTTTTTTATTACTTTTCCAATGAAAATGCTAAAAAATTATCTTCAAACACTTAGAGGAGGGGTAATTGTCGAAATAACATACGACGTTTTTTTTCTTCTTGGCTATTATTTTTTTATTTAAAAAAAAATATTGTATATCTTTTCTGTTTTCTTCTATAAGAATCCATAGTATGGGATGTTATTTGTATGTTGGAGAGACTTTTTCAACAATTTTTAATCCTGACACAAGCAGTATTTTTTAATCTGATTTATAGCTTCTGAAGTTGACCTGAAAAATAAAACTTAATATCATTCCCAAAATAGTCTATCTATGCTCTTTGACAACCTGGATACACTTACACTCCTTTTATTTATTTGAATTTTAAACGTTAAATATTGCTCCGTACTTTCTAATCTTAGTTGCTAAAGTAGGGAAAAAATTCTTTGTTCTTCTTTTTGTCTTATTTCTCTCTTCGTTTTTGTTCTAACCAAATAATTATTTTAATACATTATATTGTATTGGTCATGTAACGTGTTTAGTATAATCTTGCTGTCTCTGATAAGGTTGCGAATTGCATAATCAACTACTTCTGTAATGTTTATTAACAAAATAAATAAAACTGAATGATACATAAGAATACATTGCCTTTATTTTACAAAAAAACGCGAATCCAAAGCAACAGGTAACTTAATTTTGATGTGTTAGTTACGACAAATAAGGATACTTTGAATGCATTCAAATTTAACTATGTCCTAGATCAGGGCCGTATCCAGGGAGGGGTTAAGGGCTTTGAACCCCTCCCCCTCGAAGATGTTTTGTCCGACTCGTAAAAACCTAACAAAAATGGATATAAACAAATATTTTGTGCGTTTGTTTACTTTTTTTTGTGTAACCCCCCCCCCCAAAAAAAAAAAAAAAATCCGTGTGTACATCACCCCCGAAAAAAAAATCCTGGATACGGCCCTGCCCTAGATGTTTTAAGTAATTCCTTTTCTTTTTTGAAAAAAAATATCAGCTTTTTAACAAAAATTACACAGTGGAACAATTTGCTATTATGAAAAACGGCACAGTAGCAATAACTAGCAAATTAACACCTAATTATTTTAACCCATAATAAATTCAACCTCATATGCCATACAACTTTTAGCGGGCACCATACTTAAGCTGAGGGATACTCATAGCCACCTAGCAGTCTGAAATTACTCATCAGGGGCACCAATTTACGAAAATTTAGGTGGGGGGGGTGTATTTCTTTTTTCGATTTCTCAATGAAGACGCACAAACAATTTTTTTTTTTTTTTAATCTAGGGTGGGGCAATTTTGTTATTATTATTGTTATTATTATTATTTTTCAATGAAAATGCAAAAATGGTATTTTTCAAAACCTAGAAGGGGGTGATTGTCCAAACACCCCCCTTCCTATTCCCCGTTCCCTTTGTACTCATCCCAGCAACGCCAGCCTATATTTCTTCCTGATAATTCACACACCCTCAGACTTTACCTCTAAAGTCTTAGCCTTAAAGTCTGAAGTCTTACTATCACCAGATTTGTGATTTTTTTTCAATTCAATTTAAAAAAAAGCAAATAGTATGAAACTTGTATAAAATTACCGGAGTAATCTCTCGCATCTTGGAAATTCTTCTGAAAGCCAGGTGTGAACCCACACCTCAACCCATCACAAAAATTCATTTTTATACAGACTCCACATTGGAGACGGATGTGGGCTAAGTCAGCCCACAGTCTCCTAAAGTTTATTAAATCAGCGATCATTTCCTTCTTTGCTGATGAGATAAACTCTCAGCTGAGGAGTCTACATTCAAGCCTCTCTTTTTAAGAGAAAGCCCTCTTTCGGATTATCTTACCAACTTATTGAACAAAAAGAATAGTCCAAATAAATATATCTCCATAATTGCAACAATCTTTTGCTTCTATTCTACAAAGTAAATGAACGGCGATAATAAAGAATAATTGCTAAGAATTTGCATAGCTGTTTCTTATCTTTTGAATTTATCGAGATAAGACTTTCAGTTAAGCAAATATTTACAGATATAAGTACCGAGCCTTTGACATTTTTAAGCAAGTTTCAAAGTCATTTTATGGGAGCTGTAGTAGGCAAACCCAGTATTTATTTATATTTTATTTATTATCAAATAACTAGAAAAGCTACAATTGTATACACTGAGAAACAGAGATGCAACTTGTAGAAAATGTTGTGACTCAAACACGTTTCACTCTTTTATTGGCTTAAGATGCCATACAAGAACAAGAAATAATCAATCAGGTTTTGGATTATTTGGTTTCCCTTTCTGATATACTCGTACGCGTCTAGTTAGACTTACATGTCTAGATGCGTATCTGTCTACGTAGTTTACGCTGGTAGTTAGACTAAGTAGGCTAAATGACACTTACCTTCACAACTTCTATCATTAAATAACCTAATTCATCCGTCCAGACGGTTTCCGTTCACACGTAAAAGTCGGTAACTGGCTGCAAAAAAGCTGCAGCTAAGTATCCAGTTCTAGAGTCAAGAACTCTGTTCGACGATTTTCAAATTCTACCAATCAGGATGCTTCTTTTAAACTATTAATTAAAAAAAACTTTCCGAAAAATAAGTTTTTCAAAGAAAAGTAAAGGCCATTTTAAACTTAAGCTCAGGAGATACAAATACCTGTTAAAATTCAAACTCAAAACAACCAGAAATTACTATTAAAGAATAAATGAAACCCAAAACGAACAGAAATTAAATAAACAATCATAGCAAAAAACATACAACAAGTAATAATATAAATGAGTAAATAGATCTTAAAGCGAGTAATGCTTAGATTGAATATGAAAATCAAGCTTAAAACGAAAGCAAATATTTTGCTATTAAAGTATAGATGAAACTTAAAACGAACAGAAATTAAATAAATAATCAATGCGAACAAACATACAATGTATATTAATGTAAATGAATAAATAAATCTTAAAATGAGTGAAACTTAAATTTAATATGGAAATCAAGTTTGAATCGAATAAAAATAACTACAAACAAGAGTTTGGGTATCGCCTCACTGCAGAAGCCTAAAACCTACTGCGTCATTGGCGCTTTACTGAAAACAATTCTTTGAAATATTTTCACTTTTGTAACTTTAAGAAATCAAAAATTAATTAAGATTTTAGGGAATAAATATCAGCATATGTATATTAAATTGACAATGCACATTTTTTTTTCAGTAAACTCATTTGAATTTTTTTCAGTAAAGTACAAATTATATTCTGGCTTTTAGAAAGCATAAGGGTTTTGAACCCTACTCACATTAATTTATGCTCGTTTTGAGTTTGACTCTAATATTTATTTTAATTTTTGTTCGTTTTGGGTTTCATTTATTTATTGATACTGATTTGGGGGTAGTTGTATGCTTGGTAGACTATATGATAGTCCGGACGCCAGGTGTTGAAAATGTGAACCATACCACGACGGAATGGGGCTGCTACGAGAATTAGCCTACCCTCCACCCCCCCAAATTGACCATGCGGATTCAAAAATACCAATGGCACTTGCTTGTGAGTGGTGGAACACTCCGAAACTTGACATTTTATTATATTTTGGTGTTTCTTGCAAGAAAATGCATGTTCCACGAAGTTTGAGGTGCAGTTTTCCGCTCAAATAGAAATGCCTAGAAGCCATAGAAAGTTTACATAACAAACTAACACGATTTAGTTGCAAAAAATGGCAGAGTTAAAAAAAAATGGCAAAACTATACGAGTCTTGAACAGTCTTGGAAAGTATAAACAAAATCAAATTGAATATTAGGTATATAATGATATTAATTGTTGAAAGATCCATCAGTTCAAGATTTTTTTTTCACTGTAATTTTTATTTTCATTTTCAATGCTGTAAGAACTGGAAAATAATAAATTTGTAATATACGAGTAATTCGTTTTCAGTGAAGCACCAATGACACAGAAGGCTTTCGGTTTTTACAGTTAAAGAAGGGGGAGTATCCAAATTTTGCTTATAGTGAAACTATATTTGTCTTGACCAGTCTTGAAAAGAACTAATAAATTAATCTGAATATTTGATGCATAAGGATATTAATTGCTAAAAGCTCATTAGTTCAGAATTTTACTGTATTTTAATATTTATTTTCAATATTAAGTACAAAAGAAAACATTTGTAATATAATTCGTTTTCAGTAAAGCGCCAATGACGCAGTAGGTTTTAGGCTTCTGCAGTGAGACGATACCCAAACTCTTGTTTGTAGTTATTTTATTCGATTCAAACTTGATCTGCATATTCAATTTAAGTTTCAATCGTTGCAAGATTTATTTATTCCTTTAAATTAATATATATTGTATGTTTGTTCGCATTGATTGTTTATTTAATTTCTGTTCGTTTTAAGTTTCATTTATACTTTAATAGCAAAATATTTGTTTTTGTTTTAAGCTTGATTTTCATATTCAATCTAAGCCTTACTCGCTTTAAGATCTATTTATTCATTTATATTATTACTTGTTGTATGTTTTTTGCTATGATTGTTTATTTAATTTCTGTTCGTTTTGGGTTTCATTTATTCTAGATTAGGTATTAGGAGATTAGGTATTTGTATCTCCTGAGCTTAAGTTTAAAATGGCCTTTACTTTTCTTTGAAAAAACTTATTTTTCGGAAAGTTTTTTTTAATTAATTCTTGTTCGTTTTTGATTGCAAAAAGTTTCAAGTTTTTATGGCATGGGGGGGGGGTGCTTACTGTCCGATTATTCTTGACTTTAAAAAACGGATCTAGAACTTTCAATTTAAATCGAATGAGGCTTTTTTCAAAGTCTATTGGATTACCTCTTTGATAAAAACCTTATATATGAACAATAGACAGCTTGCATAACTTGTGGACAGCGATTGACAACAATGAATGGATTGACAAGATAGCTCCAATAAGGGGATTTAGACCATTTCACTTGCTGACACAAAGGGATCACGACTGTTTGGAATTGACCTTAATAGGAATTTGTGTGCCAAAGCAATTTTGCATCTATCACGGAGTATGTATTTTAACCTTATAATTGGATAATTAAAATAGATTTCCTATGTGTTCTTCCCATACAAAACCCCTTCCCATAAGCTATAAACCCCCCTTAATAAGTTATGCCCCAGGGCATAACTTACAATGCCTACCCTTGGGCCCTGGTGGGCTGTGTCGACACCGGAGTTTTTGTTATCAGAACTTTGCACTATTTTAACAAAATGTCTATCTCAAAAATTTTATCTGATGCATTTAGGGCGTGGAGGAGGGAGAGGGGCTAGTTGCCCTTCAATCTCTTTTGACTCTTAAAAAGTGAACAAGAACTTTCAATTTTCAATCAAATGAGCCCTCTCTAAAGTTTATACGAGCATTCCTTCCATCAGAAATAATATGAAGGATTCGGAGAATCCTTAAATTACAACCCTTGCCTTGAGGGCTTTGGGGGAGTTGTAATCCTCAAAGACCTAACTTCCAGAACTTATAAAACTACGTTTAATAAAATGGCTGTCTTAAAATTTTGATTGGATGTGTTTGGGGAAAAGGTGAGGGTTAGAGGGGGGTTAGTTGCCCTTAAATCACTTTCGACTATTACAAAGGGCACTAGCCCTCGGAATTTTCAATCGAATGAGCCTTTTTTGAAGTTTCTACGGCAACGCCTTCTATAAAAACCTTATATGGCCCCAGGGTATAACTTAAAACTCTTGCCCTGAGGGATGTGGGGGAGTGTCCTCCTCAAAAACACATTTTCTATCTGGAAATCAAATACACTGAACAAAATGGCTATCTCAAAATTTTGATTGGAAGTGTCTGGGGGAACGATGGGCGTAGTGGGGGGGGGGGCTAGTTGCCCTCCAATCACTTTCGACTGTTAAAAAGAGCACTAGCCCTTTGAATTTCCAATCGAATGAACCTTTTTTGAAGTTTCTACGACAACGCCTTCTATAAAACCTCATATGCCCCCAGGGCATATCTTAAAACCCTTGCCCTGAGGGTTCTGGGGGAGTGTTCTCCTCAAAAATATATTTTCTATCTGGAAATCAACTACGCTGAACAAAATGGCTATCTCAAAATTTTGATTGGATGTGTTTGGGGAAATGATGGGCGTGGGGGGGACTAGTTGCACTCCAATCACTTTCGACTATTAAAAAGGGCACTAGCCCTTTAATTTCCAATCAAATGAGCCTGTTTTGAAGCTTCTGCGACAACGCCTTCTATAAAAACCTTATATGCCCCCAGGGCATAACTTAAAACCCTTGCCCTGAGGGTTTTGGGGGAGTGTTCTCCTCAAAAATATATTTCTATCTGAAATCAACTACGCTGAACAAAATGGCTATCTGAAAATTTTGATTGGATTTCTTTACGGAAATGATGGACGTGGGGGTTGGAAGGGGGCTAGTTACACTCCAATCACTTTCGCTATTAAAAAGGGTACTAGCCCGTTAATTTCTAATCGAATGAGCATGTTTTGAAGTTTCTACGACAACGCTTTCTATAAAAACCTTATATGCCCCCAGGGTATAACTTAAAACCCTTGCCCTGAGGGTTGTGGGGGAGTGTCCTCCTCAAAAATATATTTTCTATCTGGAATTCAACGACGCTGAACAAAATGGCTATCTCAAAATTTTGATTGGATGTGTTTGGGGAAATGATGGGCGTGGGATGGGGGAAGGGGGGCTAGTTACACTCCAATCACTTTCGACTATTAAAAAGGGCACTAGCTCTCTAATTTCCAATCGAATGAGCCTGTTTTGAAGTTTCTACGACAACGCCTTCTATAAAAACCTTATATGCCCCCAGGGCATAACTTAAAATCCTTGCCCTGAGGGTTGTGGGGGAGTATCCTCCTCAAAAATATATTTTTTATGTGGAAATCAACTACGCTGAACAAAATGGCTATCTCGAAATTTTGATTGGATGTGTTTGGGGGAATGGTGGGCGTGGGAGGGCTAGTTGCCCTCCAATAATTTTTGACTATTAAAAAGGGCACTAGAACTCTCGATTTCCAATCGAATGATTCCCCTTTGAAGCTTCTACGACGACCCCTTCCATATGAAGTGCCTCTGGGAAAAAAAAATAAGTAATAATAAATAATGAAACATTGGAGCCGTATGGCCTTTACTATAGGCAACGCTACAGCGTTGCTTCTGATATTCATTATCGTAACTAATCTCTCAGCCCTACTCATGTTAATTTTTTCTCTTTTTGAGTTTGAATCGGACATTTGCTGTAATTTCTGTTCATTTCGAGTTTCATTTATTTATTAATAGTAATTTGTGGTAGCTGTACGCTTGGAAGATTATTTGATTTTATTTTTGTTCATTCTTGGCTTAATGGAGCTCTTTACTTTTCTTTGAAAAATTTGTCTTGTGGAAAAGTTTTTTTTAAATTAACTTATGTTCGCTTTTTATTGACATAGTCTTTTTATAAAAAAAAAAATTGTATATCTTTCAGTTTTCTTCTATAAGATTCCATAGTATGGGATGTTATTTGTATGTTGGAGAAACTTTTTCAACAATTTTTAATCCTGACACAAACAGTATTTTTTAATTAAAGTTTATAGCTTCTGAAGTTGACCTGAATAATAAAACTTAATATCATTCCGAAAAGATTCTTTCTGTGCCCTTTGACAACCAGGATACAATTACAATCTTTTTATTTATTTAAACTGTAAGAACAGAAGTAGTAATAGCAGTATCCCCAAAAGTTTCAACTTAATACCCCCAGTCGTTCTCGATATATTGCTGAGGTGTCTTATTGGCAACCATTTAACACAATATTTTTTTTTTTTTTTTTTTTTTAGAACAACATTTATTTTTAAAGTATAATGGGTTAATTGCATAATTGTGGGGGTTGACATTCTTAATATCCCTAAAGACATAGTTGCTGGACCGTGGTACTATGCTGAACAAAATGGCTGTCTCAAAATTTTGACTGGATGCGTTTGTAAAATGAATGGGCTTGAGAGAAGGGCTGATTACTATCCAATCTCTTATTGCTCTTAAAAAGGGCACCAGATACTCGCGCTATAATTGGAGTACAAGAGGGAGGGCTTCCCCTTGATTATCAAGTAAAAACATTTTCAACAAGTAAAAACACATTGAAAACATTAAATATATTTTGTTTAAAGTGAAGTGCAAATTATGTTCTAGTCTTAAGAAGGCAAGGGGGTTGTCAGCCCTATTCATGTTAATTTTTGCTCGTTTTGGGTTTGACTCGGTTATTTCTTGTATTATTTAAATAAACAAAATACGTTTAAAATGTTTTAACTTTTTTAACTTTAATAAATTAAAAATTATTAGAAATTTAAGGAATATCTGATCGAAAAATAAATGTTTCTGGTCAACATTGATCGTTCGGTCTTCTTTTATAGGAAAGACGCAAGGGACTAGTAGTAATTGTATTAGCAGTGATAGCATACAAACATTCCCATCTTTTATCGTTTCCTTAAAGTTCCAAATTAATATACCTAGTAATTCATGAGTTACGCCCTTTTGACAATCCGTAAACACATAACATGTTTTGATTTAGTTCAGCACTCTCCTCAAAAGTCTCCGAAACGCTCACCTGTATTCCGTTCGTCTTTTTTGGAAAAAAAAATAAAAAAAACAAGTTTTTAAACTGAAAGTAAGGAGCGACATTAAAACTTAAAACGAACAGAATTATTCCCTATATGAAAGGGGCTGTCCCCTCCTCAACGCCTCGCTCTTTACGCTAAAGTTTGACTCTGTCTCACAACTTTATTTTTTAAAACATAATAAAAAACTTTAGCGTAAAGAGCGAGGCGTTGAGGAGGGGACAGCCCCTTTCATATACGGAATAATTTCTGTTCGTTTAAGTTTTAATGTCGCTCCTTACTTTCAGTTAAAAAACTTGTTTTTTTTATTTAATTTCTGATCGTTTTTTAGTTAATGCAGGGGATGTTTCCCCCCTCTTTAAAAAATCGAGTAAATTTTCTCAGGCTCGTAGCCTTTGATGAGTAATACTAAACTTAATAAAATTTATATATTTAGAATCAGCATTATAAACACATTCTTTTGATACATTTATTGACATCAAAATTCCGTTTTTAAAAGTTTCGATTACTATGAGCCGTATCGCTGTTTTTTTATTGTTTTTTTTATTAGTATATGTTATTACGTATATGAGGGGGTTCTCCCCTTAGTCAATACCAAGCTCTTTACGTAAAAGTTAAAAAAAAAATTTGATTCACAAACCCCTGAATCACAAAGGCCGTTTAATTAGAATAGATAGCTCTTTTGAAAGCACTAAAAAAAAAACTGTAGCGTAAAGAGCGAGGTATTGACTTGGGGGAGAACCCCCTCACATACGTTATAATTTCTGTTCGTTTTAAGTTCTAAAATTCCTTCTTACATTTCAGTTGAAAAAACTTGTTTTTTTTTATTTAATATCTGATCGTTTTTAAATAATGCTTGGAAATCCGGCGCCCCCTTCATAGAAATTTCCCTTACCCCAAAGAAACATCCTCCACGGAAATATTCTCCGGATTAACCCCCTCGTCTAGCCCCCCCCCCCTCCAGAAAAAATCCTTCCTGAAAATGGTTGTATACTTCCCAATAACCAATAAATAATGCTGGCAAGTCCGGCGCCCCCTTCATGGCGATTTCCCTTCCCCATGAAAACTTCCTTCATGACAGATCCTCCAACATAACCACCGACCCACCCTTCCCTCCCACTACCAGAAAAAAAACCTCCTGAAAACTTCTGTATACTTCCCAATAACCAATACTATATGTTAACATTGGGTAAAGTTCATAACTTTAGCCCTCCCTCTGGGAACTTCGGGGGATTAAGTCATCCTAAAAGACATATTTATCATATTTTGACCATTCTGAACAAAATAGCTATCTCAGAATTTGATCGGGTGACTTTGGGAAAAAAATAAGCGTGGGAGGGGGCCTAGTTGCCCTCCATTTTTTTGGTCACTTAAAAAGGGCACTAGAACTTTTAATTTCCGTTCCAATGAGCCCTCCCACGATATTCTAGGACCACTGGGTCGATACGATCACCCCTGGGAAAAAAAAACAAAAAACAAACAAACAAACAAACAAATAAACACGCATCCGTGATCTTTCTTCTGGCAAAAAATGTAAAAATTCCACATTTTGTAGATAGGAGCTTGAAACCTCTACAGTAGGGTTCTCTGATACGCTGAATATGATGGTGTGATTTCATTAAGGTTCTATAAACTTTTAGGGGGTCTTTCCCCTTTTTTGAAAATCAGCCAAATTTTCTCAGGCGCGTAATTTTGATGGGTAGCACTAAATTGATGAAAGTTATATATTTGAATCAGCATTGAAATCTGATTCTTTTGTATATCTATGGTATCAAAAACCCGTTTTCTAGAGTTTCGGTTACCATTGAGCCGGGTCGCTCCTTACTTACAGTTCGTTACCACGAACTGTTTGATGAAGTTCAAACATGAATACCTTTATCAGTGACGGCCTTAACCAGATTTACAGGCCTTAACAGGCCTTAACCTGGCCTTAATTTACAGGCCTTAACCTGAGGACCGTGGGGAGGTTGACATATCCAAAGACAATATTACTTAACCTCTCAATAATACTAAACTGGATGTTTTTTGGGGAATGATAGGATTGTGGGGGCAGGCTACTTGTCCTCCTTTCATTTTTGACTCTTAAAAGGGCACTAGATCTTCCAACTTCCAATAGAGCCCCATTCGATCCGAAGTTTATGCAACCATTCGTTCCATAAGAACATTATATGCCCGACGCATTACTTACAACCCTTGCACATGGGCTTTGGAGGGTTGTGTCCACCTTGAAGCCATTGTTATATACTCTTTGGAATATTGTGAACAAAATGGCTATCTCACAATTTCAATTGGATGCGTTTGTGGAAAACAGGTTGTCAGGGGGGGGGGTGCGCACATCAATTTTGACTCTTAAAAAGAAACTAGGACTATACATTTCTATAACTTACAACCCTGGTCCCCAGACTCTGGAGGGTTGTGTTAATCCCAAAGGCCTTGTAATGTGATTAATTAAAAAAACTTTCCAAAAAATGAGTTTTTCAAAGAAAAGTAAAGGCCATTTTAAATTTAAGCTCAGCAGATACAAATACTTTTTAAAATTCAAACTCAAACGACCAGAAATTACTATTAAAGAATAAATGAAACCCAAAACGAAATGAAATTAAATAAACAATCATAGCAAAACCATACAACAAGTAATAATATAAATGAATGAATAGATCTTAAGCGAGTAATGCTTAGATTGAATATGAAAATCAAGCTTAAAACGAAAAAAAATATTTTCCTATTGAAGTATAAATGAAAATTAAAACGAACAGAAATTAAATAAACAATCAATGCAAAGAAACATAAAATAGATATTAATGTAAATTAATAAATAAATCTTAAAACGAGTGAAACTTAAATTGAATATGCAAATCAAGCTTGAAACGAACAAAAATCACCACAAACAAGTGTTTGGGTATGACCTCCTTCTCTCACTGTAAAAGTCTAAAACCTACTGCGTCATTGGCGCTTTACTGAAAACCAATTTTATGACAAATATTTTCTTTTCTACTTAATATAGAAAATAAACATTAAAATTATAGTAACATTTTGAACTGGTTAGCTTTCAGCAATTAATATCATTATACATCAAATATTCAGTTTAATTTATTAGCTCTTTTTAAAGTTGTTAAAGACGAATATAGTTTCGCTACAACCAAGTGTTTGGATACTACCTCCTTTCCTAACTGTAAATAAAAACCAAAAGCCTACTGCGTCATTGGCGCTTAACTGAAAACGGATTATATTACAAATATTTTCTTTTCCAGTTCTTACAGCATTGAAAATAAAAATACAATTACAGTGAAATAAATTCTTGAACTGATGGATCTTTCAACAATTAATATCATTATACATCAAATATTGAATTTGATGTTGTTTATACTTTCCAAGTCTGTTCAAGACGCATATAGTTTTCAGAAAAGTGCCAATGGCGCAGTAGGTTTTAGACTTTTACAGTGAGAGAAGGAGGTCATACCCAAACTCTTGTTCGTGGTGATTTTTGTTCGTTTCAAGCTTGATTTGCATATTCAATTTAAGTTTCACTCGTTTTAAGATTTATTTATTAATTTACATTAATATCTATTGTATGTTTGTTTGCATTGATTGTTTATTTAATTTCTGTTCGTTTTAAGCACAGTTCATTTATACTTCAATAGGAAAATGTTTTTTTTCGTTTTATGCTTGATTTTCATATTCAATCTAAGCATTACTCGCTTACGATCTATTTATTCATTTATATTTTTAGTTGTTGTATGTTTTTGCTATGATTGTTTATTTAATTTCTGTTCGTTTTGGGTTTCATTTATTCTTTAATAGTAATTTCTGGTCGTTCTGAGTTTGAATTTTAAAATGTATTTGTATCTGCTGAGCTTAAGTTTAAAATGGCCTTTACTTTTCTTTGAAAAACTCATTTTTCGGAAAGTTTTTTTTAATTAATTTTTGTTCGTTTTTGATTGCAAAAAATTTCAAGTTTTTTTAAAATTCCTTATTTCAAAATAAAACTTAAAAAAAAATCATATATTCATCAAAGTATCAAAACTGATATCAAACAGTTCGTGGTAACGAACTGTAAGTAAGGAGCGACCCGGCTCAATGGTAACCGAAAACTCTAAAAAACAGGATTTTGATACCAATAGATACATCAAAAGAATCAGATTTTAATTCTGATTTCAAATATATAAGTTTCATTAAGTTTAATCTTACCCATCAAAGTTACGTGCCTGAGAAAATTTGGCTGATTTTCGAAAAAAGGGGGAAAGACCCCCTAAAAGTTATAGAACCTTAATGAAAATCACACCATCATATTCAGAGTATCAGAGAACCCTACTGTAGAGGTTTCAAGCTCCTATCTACAAAAATGTGGAATTTTCCATTTTTTGCCAGAAGAAAGATCACGGATGCGTGTTTATTTGTTTGTTTGTTTGTTTTTTTTTTTTTTTTTTTTTTCCCCAGGGGTGATCGTATCGACCAGTGGTCCTAGAATATCGTGGGAGGGCTCATTGGAACGGAAATTAAAAGTTCTAGTGCCCTTTTTAATTGACCAAAAAAAATGGAGGGCAACTAGGCCCCCTCCCACGCTCATTTTTTTCCCAAAGTCACCCGATCAAAATTTGAGATCAGCCATTTTGTTCAGCATGGTCGAAAATATGATAAAATGTCTTTTAGGATGACTTGATCCCCCAAAGTCCCCAGGGGAGGGCTGAAAGTTATGAACTTTACTGAATGTTAACATATAGTATTGGTTATTGGGAAGTATACAGACTTTTTCAGAGGAGATTTTTTCTGGTAGGGGGGGGGAAGGAGAGGGTCGGGGCTATATGGAAGGATCTTTCCATGAAGGAATTTTCATGGGGAAGGGACATTGCTATGAAGGGGGCGCCGGATTTCCCAGCATTATTAAAGAAAAAGATCAGGAATTAAATAAAAAAAACAAGTTTTTCCACTGATCAACTGATTGTGATTAAGAGGTCATTTTTAAAGAACTGGAAAAAATTCGAACTATAGTTTAAAGAGCAGGGTATTGATAGGGGCGAACCCCCTAATATACGTGTTAAAAATTTATGAATATAGAAGTTCGTTACGTAAGTTAATTCTAAGTTACGTATATTTATTACTAATAAAAACGTTCGTAATAAAATTAAACAAGTTTCGAGAAAGCCATTTAACCAAATATAATATGCAAATTTTGTTTTAATTATTCATGTACGGTGAGCCAAAATCAAAACCTGGCATTAATTCAAAAACGTTCAAAATTAAATAAAAAAAACAAGTTTTTTTAACTGAAAGTAAGGAACGACGTTAAAACTTAAAACGAACAGAAATTATTCCGTATATGAAGGGGGCTGTCCCCTCCTCAACGCCTCGCTCTTTACGCTAAAGTTTGACTTTCTCACAACTCTATTTTTTTAAACAATAAAAAAACTTTAGCGTAAAGAGCGAGGCGTGAGGAGGGACAGCCCCCTTCATATACGGAATAATTTCTGTTCGTTTTAAGTTTAACGTCGTTCCTTACTTTCAGTTAAAAAACTTGTTTTTTTTATTTAATCAAAGTAACAATATCAAAGGGAAAAAATGGGTTTGTGTCAACCTTGGACTTTTTATTATCTGATGTTTGAACTATTATTACAAAATTGCTATCTCAATATTTTTATCGAATGGGTTTGGGGAAACAGGGCATTGGGAGACTAGATTAAGCTTCGGTCTCTTTTGACTCTTTAAAAGTGACTAGAACTTTCTATTTTTAATCAAATGAGCCCTCTTTGAAGTTAATACGAGCATTTCTTCCATAAGACCCATATATGCCCCCAGGGCATAACTTACAACGCCTTCTATTTTTAATCAAATGAGCCCTCTCTGAAGTTTATACGAGTATCCCTTCTATAAGAAACATATATATCCCCAGAGTATAACTTACAACGCATGTCCCTGGGCCCTGGGGAGTTGTGTAGGCCCTGGAGTTTTAATATCTGATGGTTGAACTATTTTTAACAAGATGGTCACCTGAAACTTCCATCGGATTGGTTTATCCATCCGATACACCCAAAGGCTTGGAGGGCGGGAGGGGCTAGTTGCCCTTTGATCTTTTTTCACTCTGAGAAAATGAACAAAACTTTTAATTTCCCCTCTCTGAAGTTTATACGAGCATACCTTCCATAAGAACCATATATGCCAAGAGCAACACTTACAACGCCTGCCCCGGCCCTGGGGGGGGGGGGGTGGTCGACACAGGAGTTTTTCTCATCTGACCTTTGAGCTATTTTTAACGAAATGACCATACGTAAAGGAGTTTGTGTTGTATGATCTTTGAACTATTTTTAATAAAATGGCTACCTCAAATTGGGGGGGGGGTTGCCCTCTGATCACTTTTGACTCTTAAAAAGGGCACTAGAATTCTCGATTTCCAATCGAATGAGCCACCTTTGAAGTTTGTACGACGACCTCTTCTATATGAAGTGCCTCTGGGAAAAAAATAAATGGAGTGGGGGGGGGGGCTAGCTTCCCTACAATCACTTTTGACTCTTAAAAAGTGAATTAGAACTTTCAATTTCCAATCAAATGAGCCCTCTAGGAAGTTTACACGAACATCCCTTCCATAACAACCATATATGCCCCCAGGGCATAACTTACAACGCCTACCCCCGGGCCCTGGGGAACTGTTTCAACACCGGAGTTTTTTTGTTATCGGAACTTTGAACTATTTTTAACAAAATGTCTATCTCAAAATTTTTATCTGATGCATTTAAGGCGTGGAGGAGGGGGGGGGATAGTTGCCCTCCGATCTCTTTTGACTCTTAAAAAGTGAACAAGAACTTTCAGTTTCTAATCAAATGAGCCCTTTCCGAAGTTTATACGAGCATCCCTCCCATAAAAACTATATATGCCTCTAGAGTATTGCTCATAACGCCTACCTCCGGGCACTGGCGGGTTCCGTCGACACAGGAATATTTCTTATCTGACCTTTGAACTATTTTTAATGAAATGGGTATTATAAAAATATTATCAGATGGGCTTGGGGAAAAAGGGTGTGTGAGGGGGGGCTATCTGCCCTCGGATATCTTTTGACTCTTAAAAATTGAACTAGAACTCTCAATTTCCAATCAAATGAGCTCCCTCTGAAGTTTATACGAGCATCCCTTTCATAAGAACCATATACGCCCCCAGGAGAACACTTATAACGCCTATCCCCCGGGCTCCGGGGGGCGTTTTTGTTATCTAATTTTTGAACAATTTCCAAAACACTGGCTATCTCAAAATTTGTAGCGGACGGATTTGGGGAAATTAAAGCGTGGGGGGGGCTAGTTTAACTCTCTCGGCTCTTAAAAAGTGAACTAGAACTTTCAATTTCCAATCAAATGAGCCCTCTATGAGTTTATACGAGCATCCCTTTCATAAGAACCATACATGCCCTTAGGGCATAACTTAGAACGCCTTCCCCTGTGCCCTGGGGGGTTCTATTGACAGCAGATTTTTATTATCTGACCTTTGAACTATTTTTAACAAAATTTGTATCTCAAAATTTTCATCAGATGGGTTTTGAAAAAGAAGGCATGGGGGGGGGGCGGGGCTAGCTGCCCTCGGATCGCTTTTGACCATTAAAAAATGAGCTCGAACTTTCAATATCCAATCAAATGAGCCCTCTCTGAAGTTTATACAAGCATCCCTTTCATACGAACAATATATGCCCCAGGGCATAATTTACAACGCCTGCCCCCGGGCCCTGGGGGGTTGTGACGACACCTGAGTTTTTGTTATCTGACTTTTGAGCAATTTTTAACTTAATGGCTATCTCAAAATTTTTATTGGATGCATTTGGGGAAAAAGGGGCGTGGGGTGGGGGCTAGTTGCCCTCCAATCTCTTTTGACTGAACTAGAACTTTCAATTTCCAATCAAATGAGCCATCTCTGATTTTTTTACGAGCATCCCTTCAATAAGAACCATATATTCCCCCATAGCATAACTTACAACACCTGCCCTCGGGCCCTGGGGGGCTGTGTTGACCCCTGAGTTTTCGTTAGATGGTCTTTGAACCATTTTTTAAAAAAAAAGCTATCTCAAAGCTCTTATCGGATGGGTTGGAGGGAAAAGGTCTTGGAAGGGGGGGCTAGGTGCCCTCCAATCTCTTTTGACTCTTAAAAAGTGAACTAGAACTTTCAAATTTCCAATCAAATGATCCCTCTTTGAAGTTAATACGAGTATCCCTTCCATAAGACCCATATATACCCCCAGGGCATAACTTACAACGCCTTCCCCGGGCCCTGGTGGGTTGTGTCTACACCGGAATTTTTGTTATATGATCTTTGAACTATTTTTAACAAAATAGCTATCTTAAAATTTTTATTGGATGCATTTGGGAGAAAAGGTTTTTTTTGGGGGGGAAGGGGGGATCTGGTTACCCTCCAATATCTTTTCATGCTTAAAAAGTGAACTAGAACTATCGCTTTCCAATCAAATGAGCCCTCTCTGAAGTTTATACGAGCATTCCTTCCATAAGAACCATATATGCCCCCAGGGCATAACTTATAACCCTTGCCCCTTAAGACTGTAGGGGGAGTGTCCTGCTCAAACATATAATTTCCTGAACTTTCAACTACGTTGAACCAGATGGCTATATAAAAATGCTGATTGGATGTGTTTTGGGAAATGGTGGGCGTGGAGGGGTGTCAGTTGCCTAAAAGGGAACTAGCCATTGAAATTTCCAATCGAATGAGCCCTTTCTGAAGTTTCTACGACAATGTTGTCTATACAAAACCTTATATGCCCCGAGGGCATAATTTACAACCCTTGCCCTGAGGGCTGTGGGGGAGTTGTCATTCTCAAAGACCTAATTTCAAGAACTTAAGACGACGTTTAATAAAATGGCTATCTCGAAGTTTTGATTGGATGTGTTTGGGAAAAAGGCGGGCGTGAGAGGGGGGCTAGTTGCCCTCCAATCACTTTCGACTATTAAAAAGAGCACTGGTCCTTTGAATTTCCAATTGAATGAGCCTGTTTTGAAGTTTCTACGAGAACGCCTTCTATGAAAACCTTATATGCCCCCAGGGCATAACTTAAAACCCTTGCCCTGAGGGTTGTGGGGGAGTGTCTTCGTCAAAAACATATTTTCTATCTGGAAATCAATTACGCTGAACAAAATGGCTATCTCAAATTTTGATTGGATGTGTTTGGGGGAATGATGGGCGTGGGGGGGGCTAGTTGCCCTCCAATCACTTTCGACTATTAAAAAAGGCACTGGTCCTTTGAATTTCCAATCGAATGAGCCTTTTTTGAAGTTTCTACGACAATGCCTTCTATAAAAAACCTTATATGCCCCAGGGCATAACTTAAAACCCTTGCCCTGAGGGTTGTGGGGGAGTGTCTTCGTCAAAAACATATTTTCTATCTGGAAATCGACTACGCTGAACAAAATGGTTATCTCAAAATTTTGATTGGATATGTTTGGGAGAATGATGGGCGTGGGGGGGGGCTAGTTTCCCTCCAATCACCTTCGACTATTAAAAAGGGCCCTAGAACTCTCGATTTCCAATCGAATGAGCCCCTTTGAAGTATCTAAGACGATCCTTCCATATGAAGTGCCTCTGGGAAAAAAATAAACAAAACATAAAACAAAAATAAAACGCTATAGCGTTGCCTGTGATCTCTGGACTGCTTTTGAACAAATGGCTATCTCAAAATATCAGTAATATAGCACATCGAAAAATATAAATTTCCTTATATAATAGCTTAATAGCTATAATGCTGTAATATATAATTATAAGTTATTAATCTTGTTTTAGAACAAACTTATCTTGTCATGTGCTTTTTAAACAAAAAGATCTGTTTTGCGTTAACTTTCCCGTTCAAGACTCAAAAGCTATTCTAATCCTTTCACCCTACGACATTGAACGACAAAATATGTTTAAAATGTTTTAACTCTCTGAACTTTAATAAATAGAAATTATTAAAACTTTAAGGAATATATATCAGTATATGTATACTAAACTGACAATCCACAGCCTTTTTTTCAGTAAAATGCAAATTATGTTCTGGTCTTAATTTCCAGGCCTTTCAACTACGCTGAACAAAATAGCTATCTCAAAATTTTGATTTGATATGGTTTGGGAATTGATGGGCGTAGCAGGGGATGCCCTCCAATCACTTTGACTAATAAAAGGGCACTAGCCCTTTTCAATTTCCAATCGAATGAGCCTTTTTCAAAGTTTCTACGACAACACATGGCCTTCTCAAAATTTCTATCCGATACATTTTGGGAAAATGCAAGTTTTTTTTTTTTTTGGGGGGGGGTATCCACCCTTCTATCACTCTTTATCTTGAAAGGGACACCAGAACTTATGATAGCCAATCCAACGAGCCCCCTTCGAAGCTTATATGATCACCCTTTCTATATAAACCTTATATGCCCCCAGGGTATAACTTACAACCCTTGAAAATACGATCGTGATCGTGAAAATACGAGGATGTGCGTAGGGGGGGGGGGTGTATCCGTCCTTCGATCACTCTCAATCTTAAAAGGGACACTAGAACTTCTGATTATCAATCCAAGGAGCCCCTCTCCGAAGTTTATACGATTACCCTTTCTATATAAACCTTATATGCCCCCAGGGCATAACTTAAAACCCTTGCCAAGAGGTCTGTTCGGGGGGGGGGGGTTCATCCTCCAAGACATCATTTATGGACCTTTCAATTACGTTGAACAAAATGGCTATCTCGAAATTATTATTGGATGTGTTTGGGGAAATAGTGTGAGTTGGAGGGGGTTATTTGCCCTCCAAACACTTTTGACTATTAGAAATGGCACTAGCCCTTTCAATTTCCTATCGAATGAGCTCTTTTCGAAGTTTTTGTGACAACAAATGCGCATCTCAGCATTTCTATCATATGCATTTCAGGAAAGTACTAGGTGTGGAGGGGGTATAAACCCTCCGCTCACTCTACACTTTTAAAAGGGCACTAGAACTTCTGATCACCAATCCAATGAGCCCCCTCCGAATTTTGCACGACCACCCTTTCTATATATACTTATATGCTCCCAGGGTATAACTTATAACCCTCGCCCTGAGGGATATGGGGGGTTGTCATCCTTAAACACATAATTTCCAGACCTTCTGATTGCGTTGAACAAAATGGCTGTCTCAAAATTTAGATTGGATATGTTTGAGGAAATGGTGGGCGTGGGAGGTCTGAATCTGAAACAGGGCACTAGAACGTCTGATTACTAATCCAATGAGCCTCCTCCGAAGTTTATACGATCATCCTTTCTATATATACCTTATATGCCCCCAGGGCACAACTTACAACCATTGCCCTGAAGGGTTTGAAAGGGCTGTCATCCTCCAAAGACATAATTTCCGGATCTTTCAATTATGTTTAACAAAATGCCTATCTTATAGTTTTGATTGGACGTGTTTGAGGAAATGGTGTGTGTGTGAGGGGGTTTGTTACCCTCCAATCACTTTGGACTATTAAAAAGGGCACTAGCCCTTTCAATTTCTAATCGAACGAGTCTTTTTCAAAGTTTCAACGACAACAAATAGCCATCTAAAAACTTCTATGAGATGAATTTGCACTGAGGGCTTACCCTGCGGAAACTGGGGGGGGGTCATCCTCAAAGACATAATTTTTGGAACTTTCATTTACATTGAATCAAAACGGCTGTCTAAAAATTTTGATTGTATGTGTTTGGGGAAATGGTGGATGTAGAAGAGGTGTTAGTTGCCCTCTAATAACCTTCGACTATTCAAAAGGGCACAAGCTCTTCCAATTTCCAATCAAATGAGCCCTTTTCGAAGTTTCTACGACAACTCCTTCTATGCAAAGGGCCGTGGTCTAAAAGAAAAAAGAAATAAGAAATAAATAAATAATACATTGTGCCCACATCTCTGTTTACTTAAGCAGCGCTATTGCGTTGCCTATAATATATTTGGCATTATGGTACTATATGGCTCATTTCCCAGTTTTACTGTCATTTTCAATGAATTTGGAAAAATTGGCTCTAACTTTACCTCCCCCCCCCCACCAGGAATTTGGTGGAATTAAGCCACTGCCTCTCACCATTGCTTAGAGAGACCCTATTTCAATTTATTGTTTTGTTTTTTGGGGTTCATTATGTCCTACCACGATAACGCAGAACGTGACGCAATCAGTGGAAAAGCCGTAGAAATTATTCGAATCATCGCCTGATAATAATCATAGGTTTTAATCTCTATGGTACCATAAAAAAAAGTTAAAACAAAACATCATTTGGATAATGATTAAGACACGGGACTTAAATTTACAAAACAACGGCATCAAGAAATAGTAAGCATCATCGTCCTATAAACCTGTATTTAAAAGTGGGCTTGAATTCCATTGGTTTATTTTTGTGACGCATGTTTCCACACCAATCATGTTGTTTCTTATTTCTGGATTGAAATATGGCCCCCCCCCCTTTTAACGCCTGGGTAGTTGATACTTTGGGTTAACTAATAATGATTGACAAATACAAATAGACAAGGGAATGCAAGATCTTGTCTTGAGTTTTTGTTTGAGGGGAAGAAAATTTTTGTCTGGGGGAGAGGTTTATCGTTATTATGAAAAGAAGGGGGTTTACATCCTGTGGATTTTGTCTAACAATCTCAAATAATTTTTTTTACCTAAATCGAATTTAAGATTTAGAGAAAAAATTTTAGTATTTATGGAGAAAAGTTTTTTGTCTGTATTTTTACGACCAATTTTCAAGTCTCAGAAACACTTGAGGGGGGTGGCAAGTCAGTCAATCTCCATCCCCTGGATTGAGTCATGTGTAAATGTAGAAGCAAATGCAAAGGAACAACTCCACCTTATTAAAACCTGAATAACTAGTTTGTGAGCAATATTAGACAAGTAAAAAGAATGTAAAATTTTCGAGGCACAACATTTCTACAGGTAAAATAACTGTTTTCTGTGATGACACATTAAGGTACTCCATTTTAGTAACACTAAAAATTTGCTTGGTCCGAGCACTAAAAATTTGCTTGCTGACAAATCTATCAACTCAAATTTTTAGCCTTGCTGTTTTCTTATAAGAATAAAAATAAATAAATGTTATATAAAACTTCTTAAGAAATTGTGGGTTCACCTAATTTAATACTGATTCAACATTGCTACTTACCTCAAGAAACTTACACTTCGGAGCCTATGAAATGATCTATCATTGGTGAGCTAAAATTAATACACCAGTCAGTAAAAGTTTATTCTTATGAAGCCGGAGAACCCTCCATTAACCCCTAACGCCTCATTGAACTTTCTGACTGAAGGACCAAGAAACGAAGATAAGTATCGCCAGTAGCACCTGAAAATCTAGTGCCATATCTGCTAGTTATAATTTTGAACATTTTTAAATTTTATGCTCGAATTCCTCTAAAAAATTTCTTTAAAGTACCACGGACAGTGAAAATTAAATTTGTGAAATAAATTAAAATAAATTTTAATATAAATCACGTCACAATATAAATATAATAAATATTAAATTTAAATTAAAATTAAATTAAAAGTGAAATAAAAATTTGATTTGGTTAAGTTGAAATTTACAGAATAATATTTGTCTTAAGAAATTAAGATTAATCAGGAATTCAATTTTTATTGAAAAAGACCCCCATACACAATTTGCAATTTTTGTTGTAGCTGGTTCCAAATTAAAAAAGAAAGAGGGTGGAAAATTAGCAAAAAAAGCTAAAAAGAAATGGCACCAATAAGCTTTAGAAGAGGCAGCTTTCCTTGCAGGGTTCAGTTCTCTTTGCGAATAAACAGATTGTCAATGTTTGAACTTTACAGGCATAAAGTGTTTATTATTTTTCAGACCACACTGCTTTTCCATTTACAAACAAAACGAAATGAAAATATAAAATGAAGGGTATAATATTTCCAAAAAGGTAATGAAAGAGAAAGAAAATATTTTTCACGAATAATAACAAAAGTTTGGACTTTTATGTATAGAAAAATGAGTACAATTTTTCAAATATAAGATAGTATGAAATAACCAAAAAAAAATTCACTAACAAAACTGAAAGTCCGGACATAGAAAAACGGTTATAATATTTGTAATATTATTTATTTTTATCTTTATTATCATTTATTATTGTTATTTATTATTTATTATTTATATTCTTTATTTATATTTATTATTTACATTTATTGTAATATAAAAACGGGTGTAATGTTTCAAATAAAACCTTGTAAAACAAAGAAAAAAAATTTTTTTTTCACTAATTACAATAAAACTCCGATCCTTTATTATTATTTTTGAACGAAAGTTTTTTTTGTTTTCGCTATTATCTACTGTTTTATTATCAACTGTTTTGTTTTATTTCAATATTCTTATTTCGTTTTATTGTGAGTGAAAAGTTTTTGAAGTTAACGAATTAGATTTATTTATTTATTAATACGGTTGAACGTGGCAAAAAACAGATGAAAATGTAATTCTCTCCTAAAAACTTCAAAATTTTGTGACTTCCAAAAGGAAAATCTTAGAACATCGCGGTTTTTAGGCATTCAGCTGTACCAGCCAAAAGAAAAATCTTAGAAAATTGCGGCTTTTAGGCATAAATAGACGCAAAATGGAATCAGAGGGACAAAAAAAATTTCTAGTCTGATTTCCATGGTACTTTCATAGCCTTTAGAATTGTTAGAAAATTTCACCAACAATTATCTCGCAAAAACAAAATTTAGCTCGCAAAAACAAAATCGTTACGAACAATTTGTTTTAGAACAGCGGAAACAATCCTTGCATATTTGCGAAGGGAAGGCGTCAGGTCCAACCGTCAGGTTGGCGAAGGCTCCGAAGGCTCTATTTGTGAAGGGTCCAACCTTCAGGACATCCAACGTCATAACATCCACAAATCCGTCATAACATCGACCCACCGTCGTGACCAACCGTTGTGACCAACCGTCACAACATCCAAAATTTTAAAACTTTAGTTTTTTGGGGGTTTAGGGGGGAAAAGGTAACTAGGTTAGGTTACGTATTTAATATATGCTATGCTTTACCCCCCCCCCCCCCCTGATGCATGGGCAGCCATAAGGCCCCCCCCCTAGCTGAATGTCTATTATATAGCATTACAAGTGCCAATTAGACCAGGTTTGCCCCCCCCTGGAATTCAGCTTATGGACATGCACTGATGTGCAAATATATAGCCGAAATTTGTTTCTAAACTATTATATACTTATTACTATGATATAAACTTGTAAAATTTTTTGGATGTTGTGACGGTTGGTGCTTGTGACGGTTGTTCGAAATGGTAACACCCCATTTGCAAATGCTGGACAATATTCCGCTTTTCGTACGAACTCTACTGGGCTATCAGGGTTGCTAATGCTGTCAGTTCCTAAAGTGCTACAATTGCCCAAATTTGCGTGCTACAACGCTGTTTTCGGTGCTACAATAACAAAATTATAGGTCATTTTTTAATCTTTATAAATGTAAGGGAATAAATATGTATCCTGAGCTGATCAGAGTGCTAAATGGGAATGTACGCGCACACGCATATTTCGTATTTAAATATATTTAGATTAATGTCATGCATAAGGACAATACCATATCCAGGGGGTTAGAGGATTTGAACCCCCCCCCCCCCCCGAAATATTTGTCTGACTCGTAAAAACGTTTCAAAAATAAATTTAGACAAATTTTTTATGCGTTTTTTTAAGTTTTGTTTTGTAAATAACCCTCGAAAAAACCCTTTTGAAACCCCCTCCCCCCTCGAGAAAAATCCTGGATACAGCCCTGCGTAAATAAATATACTTTGATATGAAATAATTGTATTTTATATGTCTATATTTTTAATTTGGTCATATAGAAGAAAAGTACTACATTCAATGTAGCACCTGCTACAGTACAACACATGACGAAATAGTGCTAAAATAGCACTTTCGTGTTACAGGTGGCATATCTGATATTTATACAGAATAAAAAGTAACTAAATTAATTTGGAGGATTGCCAGTAAACCTGTGTGCCGAGATAATGATCATTGCTTTGCGCTATTATTAACAGGTGAATAAGTAGTGAAAACAAAAACAAATTACCGCCATGACTTTTGAAATCTTGTATGGATATACCGAAATAACAACTACCGAAAAGTAATACGCCCAAAAAATATTTGGGTGGTAATTATTAGCCTGACAAAGATTAATAATGAGATGAATCTAAATCCTATGTAATTATGCCCAAAAATTTCAAGCGCAGGAAAGAAAGCCTGTTTGGAATCTAAAAAAGGTACTGGGGATAGGGAATAAACAGTTTTCCAGTGGAAGAAAGTCTGGAAAAGGCTTCTTCTTTGCCAGAGGGGTATCAAGTTTATATTTTTTCCGACTTTTAAAACATTTAGACTCTTCCTATGTTCTTGGAGGAATTTGGATTACCAAGCAACGTCAAAAATACATTATATGCAAATACAATCACGGTCACATAATATGGAATAAGCAACCCCAGAAAACTTTGCAGCTTTTGTTTAAAACAGGGACTTTTTATTAGTAAAGGTGAAATTATTAACTTCTCATTTAACTATTCGTGTCATATTTTTGGAGTTACCTTTTGCAAAAGGAAATTTATTCTGCTACTAAAACGTACTAAAAAATATAAGTACCAACAAACATATACTTGGAAAATCCGAAAAGCAGCGGTACGGCAATACTCAAGCGAAATTTCATTGAATTAAACGAATTTTTACGACAAAAAGAACATAAAAGACAACACTGTCTTGTCCAGGCAATATCACATCTTATATAATAAATCCCTACTACATGTTCATAATATTCTTAATGAAATTTATCTGTTTCATTTTTCATTCAGGCTGTATATAGCTTAAAAACCATAGGAGTGACAGATATTTATAAATGACCTTTTGTTTCTTTCTATATTTTTTAAATTACAGCCATTATTCTTTTGCAGTTCCCAAATTGCTGAATTTACTCTGTAACAAGATTCGCAAGTACTATTTACGTTAAATCCGCGCAATTATTTGACTAGATTCTATTAGTTTTTCATTGCTAGCCATGTAAAAGTATGTAAAACAACAACTCCTTTTGAAGTGGCCAAATTATTGAATTTCTTCTTTGGCAAAATTGCAACTACTAATTTTTGGCAAGAATTGTATAATTATTTTGCATCATTTAATTAGTCTGATAATAATGTCCATATGGGAATATGTTAAGTTAGATATTAATTTTCTTAAAGTTACCAAATTGTCAAATTTATTCCCTAGCTAAATTTTGATTGCTATTTTTTTTTTTTTTTTTTTTTTTTTTTTTTTTTTTTTTTTTTTTTTTTGCAAGGATTGTCCATTCGATGCCCATTTGACTGCCTGTTTTAGTTCGTTTTTATAACCCTTGTGAAAACATGCAACATTCCAATAAAAATTTCTCATTTCCAAGAAAATTTCAAAATTAATATGCCTTGAAATTGAATCTCTAAAAACTAGAGAAAATATATTTTCTGAATTTATTTTTCTGAGATTAATCGTTATGAAAACATAAGTTCATCAATGATGCTAAAAATTAAAGATTACACAGTAGTAAACAACCATAGAGGTATCAGACAGTAGTAAGATCAGGGGCATGGGGCAGGGGACGGTTTCAGGCCCACTCCCTCGTCCAATTTTCAACTAAATTCTCAAACTAATTTTTTTTATGAAACACCCCTTCCTCTCCCTCCAAGAACAATTCCTACACACGTGCCCGATTAAGATATATAGTATAATCTTTCATCTAGGACAGTGGCGTCAGTTGAGGAGGAGGGAGACATGTGCCATTATATATTTTTTGGCCCCCTACCTTCCCCCTATATTTTCAAAAATACGTGTTCTTGGTGGTATATGTGGTTGAAAAGTGCCTTTTTTCTGGTATTTTAATAGAAAAATTAAAAAAAATGATAAATTTGCAGAAGAACAAATTTTACTTTCCCAAGCGCATCTCCCTCCCTCTAAATTTTAGTTGGTAGGGAGGGACCAAATGAAAAACTATTTTGAAAAAAAAAAACATGAAAAGCAGGAAAACCAAGAATATATAGGAAATTGCATGTAGGAAATTAGCGAGGAAATTAAACAATATAGGAAATTAGCGAAGCAAAGTCAAAAGCCTTGAGGCTTCGGGAGAGATACGGTCACGAAAACCTCTCCGTGTGAGTACGCTATATAACTATAGCTGATTTCGAAGAACAAGATGTTTCAAACTGCCAAGTCACTGCAACGGCGCTGTCAATGTTACATTTTACCATTTCTGCAATAAGCGCTAAAAACCATTTGTTAAGCTGTTCTCAAAGAGAGGATCGAAAGAGAAATTTTTCAGTCATACTTTGATCTTCCTCTACATTTACCTTGCTGGTCTTTCTTTTGAGGATAGCCTAGCAAATGGTTATGGGAAATTATGGGCAAATAAAGGGTTATGGGTAATTATGGGCAACTATGAGTAGAGTGAAAATTTCAGATGCACCCTTTAGGCGGTGGCAGCGATCCATAGATATGAAAGGGTGGAATGATATGAAAGGGTAGATATGAAAGGGTAGAGTTTTTCAAACTCTATGAAGAGGAGGTAATTTTGTTTGTCTTATCAATTTTTTCAATGAAAATACAAAAAAAAATAAAAAAAGGTATGTTTTTATATCTAGGGGGGAGATCTTGGATGAACGACTGCCCCCTCCTCAATACCCCAATGCCTTTAGGCGTGAAAATAAAGATATGTAAACAGTAGAGAACGAGAAAAAAAGGCTGCCGAGTAAATAATAGGAACTACTTTTTTTTTACTTAAATAATAAAAATTATTTATTATGAAGTTCTGTGTATTATGAGTCAATTTGTTGGTCAAATCGCAAGTTTTGTATACCACTAATAGAGTATTTTCATGTGCGAATGAAATAAGTTTCCAACTACGGAAAGCAGTAGCCACAAAAACAATTTCTTCTTCATTAGAATTGAATCTTCTGAAAATGCAAATAGCAACCTTTAGAGTTTTTAAAATTAAATGTGAAGTGTCTACTCTTCAAGACATCAATTTTGGCTAAGAAGACTGGTTTTTCACTAGAATTGGATAAAATGGAACGACTAGAAATGGATCTAAAATAAACCAATCCATATTCTAGGAGAGGGAATCTGGAATGTCTTTTGTTTCGCCACAGTGAAAGCTTTTCTTTCATACCTGATCGCAACGAAAATAGAGAAAATACAAATGGATGATGAAAACCTATGGATGATGGGTTGGATGGAAGGGGGTCGAACTAAGAGACATATTTTGTTAAAAAGAAAATAGCCTATTAAGATTTGGGGAGATGGGGTCTGGAATATCTTTTGCTTCGCCATAGAGAAAACTGCTCTTTTATACTTGATCACAGGGGCGATAGAGAAAATATAAACATTTAACTACAAGAAAATGTACATATGGTAGGATGATAGGGGGAGGAGGGTCTAACTAAGGACAAAGGGGAGGGGGTGTTAAAACAAAAAAGCCTATTCGTATATTGAGAGAAGGGTTTGGAATAGCTGTCAGTTTGCCACTGTGAAAGCTCCTCTTTCATACTTGATCACAGGAGCCATAGAGAAAACAGAAACATTAAACTGTTAAGAAATCTGCATAGTTGCGCCTAAGAAATGCTTATCTAAAAGTTTGAAGTCCAGGCAAGTAGTTACATTCTTACTGCGGGAAGGGTACTGAATTTTGGAGGAAACATCCTAAATTCATCACAACAGCAAAAAATGGGTATGTTCAAGGCCGTATCCAGGAGGAATTAGGGTGTTTGAACCCCCCCCCCCTCCCCCTCGAAACGTTTTTCCGACTCGTAAAAAACGTAACTAATATGAATATGAATAAATTTTTGATGCGTTTTAAAGTGTTTTGTATCCCCCTTCTTTTGTAGCCCTTCCCTCCCCCCAAAAAAAATCCTGGATACGGCCCTGGGTGTATTATCTAAAATTTACCAAAAAAATGACTAATCGTAGGACTTTGGGGAAAGGGGATGAGCGCGATGAGCCCCATAGTCTCCCTGTGAACCAAGTTGAATAAACCCAAACCCCTGATTTTTACATATCTTTACATATGTATATCTATTCTTTTAATGTTCCGTTTTGTTGTATATTTATCTTATATTTTGCTAGTATTGATTTTTGTCAATAGTAGAAGGAGATCTTTTGATCTCCCAATTTTTTTCTGAGATCTTTTCTTTAGGAATGGTTTCGAAGGGAGATTCCAAACTCCAATTTATTCAGGCCGAGCTTGACTACGTTGATCAAGGCTCAAGGGCAATGGCTACTGCCTAGGTGGAATTAAGTCACACTCACCTTGAAACTTCAGTTCAGTCTAGAAAAATTCTAGCTCCTATGCCATCTATGTTTCTTATCTTAATTATAGGATTAAAGTTGGCAAATAATCAATTTTTCAATATTTTCGAGACTCTTTATAGGCTAATACAGAGAAATCTAGGTCTCAGGTCGACATTGTTTTAACTTATAAATGTTAAAATTGACTGACGTCATTTTTGGCTTTTTTTTTACAAGAAAATGAGGTATCAAAAGCCAGTTTGAACTGTTTTTCCCTTAAGAACTGCCTAAGAGACTCAAGAAACGTAAGAGACGTAAGTTCTGCGTGTTTTTCCCCTGAGATCAAATGACCTATTTCAAGATACCTATATTTTGGGTCGTAAACATCGTATTTTCATCTTACCACCATCATTCCTAGGTCTTGGGTGACTTTTATTTGAAAGAAGAAGGTCAATTCACACCTTAGCTACCCATCAAAGCTTAAAAATTATACTTCAAGAAAACATGTGTTCTTTTTTAGGAAAGAGCCTTTCAGTGAAGACAATTTTTTGGGATTTTTTTTAATATGCTGTGCGATTAATTAGGAATATGGATTAGAAGTATGTGAATGAAGTCTTCTCTGCTTAAAGGCCCCAAATTCATGTAATTTCACAATCATTCCTGTAATTTCCTGTAGTTCCTGTTTTGACAATATTGCCCCCCCCCCTAAAGATGTTCCCCCTAAAGTGTGAGTTTACTCAAAACATTCATTCTGTTCTTTTTACTGTCCTTTTTACAAAATACACGCCAACGGGTGCTGAATCACATGTCAGAAACTTAAATTGCAGGTTGTTTCACACTACACCAAAGAACCTTTCGCGCTAGCATAAATTCCGGTATGTTATGTAATATTACGGAACAAGTTTTGTTTGTACCGGAGGCTTTGAGAATTTTAGGTTACGTAGGCTTATGTTAGGTTATAGACAAGTCAATACAGTAACAAAAAAAAATGGAATTTATGGATTAAGAATTGATAAATTTTGAAAACATATCAATAAACTTTCTTAGAAGGTCTTTTGCGCTTGATCAGTTTGCCATCTTGAACCGTGAAAATAATAAGCAAAAGTAATTAGTTAAAATTGACAAAACTTTTCGCCCTAAAAAGTTCAAACATTAATAATCGATTGATTGCCAAAAAGAACTGCACCTTCAAATATATTTTTAGCTCTTGTATTTAATGATTCCTTATTCACGTTTCTTCCCTTTAAATCTGGTGTCCGCTACTACCAAAATCTGTATATGGAGGCTGAATACTGGTATTTTTTATTAAAAATATGAGTTCTTGATTTTTCTTAATTTTTTAAGATATATATATGGTTGTGTAAGTTTCTTCTTAACAAATTCAAACCTTCAAATTTCATTGTCACTGTACTTAGTACTTTGAATTGGAAGGTTAAAAGTAACATTTTTTCAGCTGTTAATGACTATGCTCTATAAATATATTTAGTTATTCAATGCTTCTTAAGTGTCTAATGATTTTATATTTTCAAAATCTATTCTTTCTATATAAGTTGAAACTGTCGTTTATATATCTGAAAAGCCCAAAATCTTTTTCTTTGTAGCTTAAAAAAATGCAAAATATGATCTTCAAAAGAGATTCCAGAAAATGTTGACACATTAGGGAATTTAACTAGATTATAACTACTTTTTTTTAACAAACATGTTTTTATTTCATGGAAGGAAGACTCCTATCCGACCTTTAGGACAAACTATAAAAAAAAACCTCCGTCCTTTAAGGTATACCTTTAATGTTTTCAAAATTATGAAAACTAAAACAAAGAATTATGGTAGGACGGGGGGTGCAGGGTCAATCATAAACTTCAAATATGTATATTAAATCTTTACGGTCAATCGTAAACATCAAATGTGATAAAATAGCCAATGATAAATGGTAAATTTTAACATGTCTTTTATTGTCAGAAAAATCAATGAAGCATTCCATCAAAGATTTCGGCTGTTCCCTTAAGGGCCTGACACACGCAGCTTTTTTCGGCACCGATTTAACGAATTCGCACCCCAGTGGAAAGAAAATGGCACCGGTTTGAGTTTGAAAATTGTTCAAGTTTTTGGTGCTGATCTACAAAAACCGCACCGAATTTCATCATAATCATAAAAAAAATGCTCAATCATTTCCTTCTCTTTTGCAGGAAACTCAAAAGAACTAATTAATAATAATAATAATTAAATATTTCATAATAAAAGAACTTCATAATTTAATAATAAACGAATTTGAAAATATAATTAAAAAATTTTAACTAAATAAAAGAATTATAATAATGAAAGAAATTAATAATAATAAAAGAACCAAATAATAAGTTGAGATCAACCATGCAACTATTGATAAACTACAGTTGCTTATTAAGTAAGTAATTGGATTAACAAAGCTTCTTGACTACCAAGGTCCCTGCGTCGTCCCTGGAGTGTGTTGTTCACAAGGTTCCATCTCTGGGTCCCGTATTACCAAGCCTGGGTCAGACCCACTGCGCCACCATAGGACTGCAGTTGACTAGTGTTATCCATGATGTTTAGTTTTGAGAATCTCGCACAAAGGGCATTGTTTTTGTACCGCTATCGTTTGCCCACTGAACTGCTGAATTCGTTGCCGAAAAAAGCTGTGTGCGTCTAGCTCTTTAACGTCGGAATGACCCAAAAACAATGATAAACCGGTGGTCTTGCATTGCCATCTATATTTATAAATCTTTTCTAAAGTCTTGAAGAACAGATGTCAATAAATCTTTTCTTTGTTGCTTTTTCGTTTGTCTTTAACAAGTCTTCTGAAGAAAAAAAGTAGAGGCGTTAGGTAGCCAAAGAAAAAATAATTTTCTTATATACCAATTAAAAGTGCTAATTAGTATGAATTGATGCATTAAACTCATACTTATAAAAACATCATGTAATATGAAATAAAACTTGAAGCAAAATCGTTAAAGGCCCGCAACGACAAAATATATCGTAATTTCTCTCTACTATGAAACTAGGGAAATTGAGAATAAAAATTTTCATGTCTACTGATTAAGAACTATTATCTAATGATCATCTCTATTGTAGCTTGCAATTGGTATCAATTATTAGCTCCAAAAATTTAACTTATTATATTTAATAAGTGCCAGTTAATTTAACTCTAGAGAAAACTCATTTGCACGAAACCCATTCATTTGTATGTATTAACGCACAGACGATATAAAACTAATTTAAAAGCCTGGCTAGCACTGATAGTAAATCATCAGGTTAACAGAGTCATTTGTTCAAATATGACGTTACGTTTTTTGTTGGTAAACAGTAAAGTATTGAGATTAAATTCATCTTTCATTTGTAAAGAAACAATTCGTATTATAACGTTTGACATATATAGAGGGATAAAAGAAGGCAATTAAAATGAAGAGAGGCCATCTTCTCTCTTCGTAAATTAATATTTTCAAAGTTATAGTTCTGTTAGGTCTACCCTATTTGTCTCGTGGCTGGGATATCGAGTGGAAAGTTACACTGACAGTTTTTTTGGATGGAGGGGGGGAGGCTGAGTAGAAAAAAATCACCTGTTTTGTTGGGGCTTTCTGGTACTTGTATGATATACCCCCTTGCTAAAAGTCTTCTATTATGTTTCTCTGACGCTCAATCCTAATGAAATATGCTAAAGTAAGATAAAAATATAATAATTTAGAAATAAATTTGGGCTATATATTTGCACAACAGGGGATGGGGGGGGGTTATAGCGGGTATACATGCCTTATGTGTTAGGTACAATTATTCTGCCTATTATGTAGTAAGAATTGTTTTCTAGCTTCAAACTGTCCAAATACTTTACCCCACCCTCACTCCCTAATGTGAAGATATATAGCCTAAATTATATATTTTCCATCTATTCTATCACTTCTCTTTGTCTTGTCTCACACTTAGCTAAAACAAACTAACGGAAAAAACAGTTCTGTAATGCGTCAATAAATGAACAACTTGAGTGGTAGGGGGTTCATCATACAAGTACCAATTTTTTTCCAACCCTCGCGAAAGAGCGCACTCTATGTTTTCTTTGTGCCTGTTTTCCAACTACTAGTTTTATAATGTTACCCCCTCCCCCCCGTTTTCAGGCATGGTACATTACAGGTGCAACATTCAACATTGAAATTAATGGCAACACTCAAATTTATTCATTTATTTGTTAGAAAAAAGTAAATCTCTTTTAATCGCAGACTGTAATTAACTAATACACGGATACTGCTAATTAGCTACTGCTTAACTATCACAACTAATACTTCGACGATTTATAAAAGTATCGGTCATTGCTAAATATTGGTGATGACCGAATTAACTTTAACTTTTTATTATTTTTAAGAAACTGCTTTAGGTAACCCCCCCCCCCATAATTTTCCCTACTCTTTTTATTTTGGTAATCCCTTTCTAATAGCGTCTTTGTTTTTCCAATCAGCTGATTAAAAACTAAAACAGTCGTAATACTAATATACTATTCTGCCTTAAGAATTGGCAAAAATATGTCAAAAATATATGTCAAATTTCAAAACAAATGTAAAAAAATATATGTAGCAAAACTAAATAAAGAATCTACGTTTTAGATAAAATTTGTTAATGAAATAAAACAATCATGTGAAAACAATCCCATAAAGGAAAAAATATACAGATAAAGAAAAATATATAAATAAAGAAATAAACAAAATAAAGAACAAAATCAAACATTGATAAGATAAATTGACTATAAATCAAAACGGTTCAATTAGTGCCTAAATAATTTTTTTGTAGATTCTACCCCCCCCCCCCCCCCCCACCGTCTAGGTATGCATATTGAGAGTTTCCATTCAACACCTCCACTCGGCTATTTCAAAGATGTGCAGATATTTTCCATTGTTTACTTCTCGTTCTCCACAATTTTTTTTTAATTTTGAATTTCCCGACATATACAATTTTTTTTACTTCTCGCATTTTCCCCATTACTCCAAAATTGGATATAACTTAAAATACAGAATCGAATAAAAATTGGAAATATACTAGCTTGTATCATGGTCACTCCGGTAGGGACAACTGGTTAAAGAACGAACCATGCTCCATAGTAGCCGATAAAAACACGTTTGAAAAAAGGTGGCTAGTTAGAAAAAATCGCCATTTTTAGCTAATTCAGGGATAAATAAAAAAAATAAAGAATACGGTGCAGGACTGTACAGGCCCTACCGGCTGATCTCCGTTTCAAGACCCTTCAGCCAGGAAGTGCAATTAGGGTTGGGGCCAGCCTTCCTATGCTTTCGCACTCCCTTCCCGTTTACCTTCCTATAGATTTCTTCAGGTACCCATTTGGAGCTGGGTCGACTCTCGCTGAGCTTACAGAGTCACACCACTGACTCCCGTTCTAAACCAAATAATCAGCGACACCAGGACTCGATCCCCTGTCCTCACGGACAAAGGATTTCAATACTAGCATTCTAATCACTCGGACAGGAAGGGTAACTATTATTTCGATTAGTCTTAATAATAAAATTAATTAAAAAAACTTTTTCCACAAAATAAATTTTTCAAAGAAAAGTAAAGAACTCCATTAAACAAAAAATGAGCAAAAATAAAATCAAACAATCTACCAAGCGTGAAACTACCACAAATCAGCATCGATCAATAAATGAAACCTAAAACGAACAGAAATTATAATAAATAACCGAGTCAAACTCAAAACGAGCAGAAATTAACATAAGTTGGGCGCAAAATCCCTATGTCTTCCCAAGACCAGAACAAAATTTGCACTTTACTGAAAAATATATAAATGTTTTTACTTTTATAACTTTAATAAATCAAATAATATTAACATTTTGATTACTAAATATCAGTATATGTATATTAAACTGACAATGCACATTCGTTTGTATTTTTTTCAGTAAAGTGCAAATTTTGATCTGGCCTTGGGAAGGCATAGGGGTTTTGCGCCCAACTTATGTTAATTTCTGCTCGTTTTGAGTTTGACTCGGTTATTTATTGTAATTTCTGTTCGTTTTGGGTTTCATTTATTTATCAATGCTGTGGTAGTTTCACGCTTGGTAGATTATCTTATTTTATTTTGCTCATTTTGTTTAATGGAGTTCTTTACTTTTCTTTGAAAAACTTATTTTGTGGAAAAAGTTTTTTTTAATTAATTTCTGTTCGTCTTATATTGACAGTCTTTTCAGGGAAAAAGAAAATAATACTTTAAATCTTTTCGTTTTTTAAGACTTTATAGTTTGGCCTGCTATTTGTATGCTGGGGAAAAAATTTTCAGCAATTTTTAACAACATACACCCTTTTAAAAATTTGGACACATATAGTACTGTTTAATTCAGTTTCATATCTCCTCTAGTTGACCTGAAATGGAAAACTTGATACCATTCGCAAGAAATATCTGTTTACTTTTTTTGATAGCTTGGATACACTTACGCTATTTTGATTTGGTTAAATTTTCAGAGTAGAAGTAGCCCCGAAAGTTTGAATAGAATACCCTCAGTCGTTCTTGGGATACTGCTGAGATGACTTATTGGGAATTCTTATTATCACAGTGCATTTTGATTTAATCTTAAGGCTTTATTTAGTTTTTAAACATAATGGGCAAATGGGAGGGTGGGAGTGGAAGGGGGATTAGTTGCCCTTCAATCACTTTCGACTATTAAAAAGGGCACTAGCCCTTTGAATTTCAAATCGAATGAGCCCTTTTTCAAAATACTACGACAAAGATTTCAATAAAAACCTTATATGCCCCCAGGGCATAACTTGTAACCCTTGCCCTGAGGGTTGTGGGGGAGCGTCCTCCTCAAAAACATATTTTCTATGTGGAAATCAACTATGCTGAATAAAATGTCTATCTCAAAATTTTTATTGGATGTGTTTGGGGGAATGATGGGCGTGTGGGGGGGGGGGGCTAGTTTCCCTCCAATCACTTTCGACTAATAAAAAGGGCACTAGCTCTTTGAATTTTCAATCGAATGAGCTTTTTATGAAGTTTTTACGACAACGCCTTCTATAAAAACCTTATATGCCCCCAGGGCAGAACTTAAAACTCTTGCCCTGAGGGCTGTGGTGGAGTATCCTCCTCAAAAACATATTTTCTATCTGGAAATCAGCTACGCTGAACAAAATAGCTATCTCAAAATTTTGATCGGATGTGTTTGGGGGAATTATGGGCGTGGGGGGGGGGGGGCTAGTTGCCTCCAATCACTTTCGACTATTAAAAAGGGCACTAGCCCTTTGAATTTCCAATCGAATGAGCCTTTTTTAAAGTTTCTACGACAACGCCTTCTATAAAAACATTATATGCCCCCAGGGCATAACTTAAAACCCTTGCCCTGAGGGTTGTGGGGGAGTGTCCTCCTCAAAAAAATATATTTTATATCTGGAAATCAACTACGCTGAACAAAATGGCTATCTCAAAATTTTGATTGGATGTGTTTGGGGGAATGTGGGCGTGGGGGGGGGGGCTAGTTGCCCTTCAATCACTTTCGACTATTAAAAAGGGCACTAGCCCTTTGAATTTCCAATCGAATGAGCCCCTTTCGGAGTTTCTACGAAAACGCCTTCTATAAAAACCTTATATGCCCTCAGGGCATAACTTAAAACCCTTGCCCTGAGGGTTGTGGGAGAGTGTACTCCTCAAAAACATATTTTCTATCTGGAAATCAACTATGCTGAATAAAATAGTATCTCAAAATTTTGATTGGATGTGTTTGGGGGAATGATGGGCGTGGGGGGGGGGGGCTAGTTGCCCTTCAATCACTTTCGACTATTAAAAAGGGCACTAGCCCTTTGAATTTTAAATCGAATGAGCCTGTTTTGAAATTTCTATGCAAACGCCTTATATAAAAACCTTATATGCCCCCAGGGCATAACTTAAAACCCTGGCCCTGAGGGTTGTGGGGGAGTGTCCTCCTCAAAAATATATTTTCTATCTGGAAAATCAACTACGCTGAACAAAATGGCTATCTGAAAATTTTGACTGGATGTGTTTGGGTGAATGATGGGCGGCGTTGGGGGGGGGGGCTAGTTGCCCTCCAATCACTTTTGACTATTAAAAAGGGCACTAGCCCTTTGAATTTCCAATCGAATGAGCCTGTTTTGAAGTTTCTACGACAGCACCTTCTATAAAAACCTTATATGCCCCCAGGGCATAACTTCAAACCCTTGCCCTGAGGGTTTTGGGAGAGTGTCTTCCTCAAAAACATATTTTCTATCTGGAAATCAACTACGCTGAACAAAATGGCTACCTCAAAATTTTTATTGGATGTGTTAGGGGGAATGATGGGCGTGGGGGGCTAGTTGCCCTCCAATCACTTTTGACTATTAAAAAGGGCACTAAAACTCTCGATTTCCAATCGAATGAGCCCCTTTTGAAGTTTCTACGACGACCACTTCCATATGAAGTGCCCTGCTCTAAAGGAAAAAATAAAAGATGATACATTTTTCCAACATCGTTCTTATATGCCCTCAGAGCATAACTTAAAACCCTTGCCCCGAGGGTTATGGGGGAGTGTCCTCCTCAAAAAGATATTTTCCATCTGGAAATGAACTACGCTGAACAAAATGGCTATCTCAAAATTTTTATTGGATGTGTTTGGGGGAATGAAGGGCGTGGGGGGGGAGCTAGTTGCCCTTCAATCACTTTTGACTATCAAAAAGGGCACTAGCCCTTTGAATTTCCAATTGGATGAGCCTGTTTTGAAGTTTCTACGGCAACGCCTTCTACAAAACCTTATATGCCCCCAAGGACATAACTTAAAACCCTTGTCCTGAGGGTTGTGGGGAGTCTCCTCCTCAAAAACATATTTTCTAGCTGGAAATCAACTACGCTGAACAAAATGGCTATCTCAAAATTTTGATTGGATGTGTTTGGGGGAATAATGGGCGGGGGAGCTGGTTGCCCTTCAGTCACTTTTGACTATCAAAAAGGGCACTAGCCCTTTGAATTTCCAATCGGATGAGCCTGTTTTGAAGTTTCTACGGCAACGCCTTCTATAAAAACCTTATATGCCCCCAAGGGCATAACTTAAAACCCTTGTCCTGAGGGTTGTGGGGAGTCTCCTCCTCAAAAACATATTTTCTAGCTGGAAATCAACTACGCTGAACGAAATGGCTATCTCAAAATTTTGATAGGATGCGTTTGGGGGAATGATGGGTGTGTGGGGGGGCTAGTTGCCCTCCAATCACTTTCGACTATTAAAAAGGGCACTAGAACTCTTGATTTCCTATCGAATGAGCCCCTTTTGAAGTTTCTACGACGACCCCTTCCATATGAAGTGCCCTGCTGTAAAGGAAAAAATAATAAATAGTACATTGTGCCAACATCGATCTTTTATGCCTCAGGGCATAACTTAAAACCCTTGCCCCGAGCGTTGTGGGGGATTTTCCTCCTCAAAAAGATATTTTCTATCTGGAAACCAACTACGCTGAACAAAATGGCTGTCTCCAAATTTGGATTGGATGTGTTTGGGGGAATGATGGGTGTGGGGAGGGGCTAGTTGCCCTCCAATCACTTTCGACCATTAAAAAGGGCACTAGCCACTCCAATTTCCAATCGAATGAGCTCTTTTCAAGTTTCTACGACAACTGCTTCGATACGAAGTGCCCGGGTATGGAGAAAAAAAAAAAAAAAATTGTGCCCACATCGTTCTTTACTTAGGCAGCGCTAGCGCGCTGCCTATAATATTATCTTTAAAATGTATTTAGGGAAATTTTGAAAAATGGCCTGAAATCCTTCGAAAATGGCGTCGGATCGAAATGAGAAATACACCATTGGAATTGTCATTGTTGAAATCTTCATAAAGGATACTTACAGCCCCCCACCTTGAACATCAAGAAAACTCGCTTTTTCGCATGGGTGGCACTGATGTGTCCTCTTTTTTTCTTGGTATTTAAAAAACTAGAAACTGTAATAAGATATTCTAGTTGTAAAGAAGCGTCAAGCTGCTTTGTTTTTGGATTCAGTCGACTAGCCAACCGTTTTCTAAAAAGTTATGTATATTTGTAGTAATAATATATCTCTTGAAGGATATAAACAAAATGGAAAAGAGCTACTATGATATACTTTCGGAAGGTAATATTCTTTTATTTATCCCTTTTACTACTACTACTACTGAAAACTCACTGCAGCATCAATCCACCTGAGGCCAGCGCAGCTGTGCACGCTCCTCCACCACCCCTATCTATCCAAAGCTTTATCCCCTCACGTGAAGTACCAAGTTTATTCAAATGCTTTCCTATGATCGTTTCTCATCTTTTGGGTTGACAGAATTTTTTCATAGTAGCCCTAGAAAATGGGATTGAACCCCATTTGGGTATACTTGTACGATATACCCCCTGCATCTCAAGTTGTTCATGCATTGACGCATTGTAAAGCCTTTTTTTTTCGTTAGTTTTCTTTCAACTTAGCGTGAGACAAGACAAAGAGGATTGACAGAATATATGGAAAATATATAATTTGGGCTATATATTTGCACATTAGGGGGGAGGGGGTGAGGTAAAGTATTTGGACAGTGTGAAGTTAAAAAACAATTCTTACTTCATAATATCAGAATAATTGTAGCTAACACATTAGGAATGCAGACCCGCTGTACTTTACCCCCCCCCCCTCTAATGTGCAAATATATAGCCCAAATTTTTTCTAAAGTATTATGTTTTTATCATACTTAGGTATATTTTATTAGGATTAACCTAACTTTACTTCTTGAGATACAGGGGGTATATCATACAACTGCCCACATCCGTTTAACTTTTAATTGGGTATATGGTCGAGAACCTAGGACTATTTCCAGTCAATACCTCTGGAAAACATTTAACAAATCTTCTTCAGCCTTTTGAAGTGCCCATGTTTCAGAGCCATGCTTAACCATTAATCTGAAACATGGCTTCCAAGTATCATAGTTTGCAGGTTATTTTCCCATTCTGCAAGTCCTGCAAGTCTTGCTTGCAGATTATCATTCTGCAAGTCCAACTTATTTCTTGAGGGGGAGGGAGACAAACTAACGATTTATATGTTAAAAATGCCAATGCTTCAACGTTGTTTATTATATACGGACTTGCAGATTATCATTCTGCAAGTCCAACTTATTTCTGGAGGGGGAGGGAGACAAACTAACGATTTATATGTTAAAAATCCAATGCTTCAACGTTGTTTATTATATACGGACTTGCAGATTATCATTCTGCAAGTCCAACTTATTTCTGGAGGGGGAGGGAGACAAACTAACGATTTATATTTCAAAAATGCCAATGATTCAACGTTGTTTATTATATGCGGACTTGCAGATTATCATTCTGCAAGTGCAACTTATTTCTTGAGAGGGAGGGAGACAAACTAACGATTTATATGTTAAAAATGCCAATGATTCAACGTTGTTTATTATATACGGACTTGCAGATTATCATTCTGCAAGTCCAACTTATTTCTTGGGGGGAGGGAGCTAAACTAATGTTAAAAATGCCAATGATTCAACGTTGTTTATTATATATTTCTTGTTTTGTTTTTCTCCGTTTTTTGGGGGAGCGGGTGGGGCTTTAGAATACAGATTCCTGAATTTTTGTTCTGGCCAGCCAAAAAGATTCTAGCTTGAATGAGCATTGTGGCTGAAGTGACTACTGACTAATATAGTGAAAATTAATAGCAGTGTATACAATAATTAAAAATAATAACCTGTGTAAACTAGTTGATGAAAATACAGTAAAGATATAAACAGTTTCTGAGAAGACCTAATTGGTCAATCTTGATTAAATATGATACATTTATTTATTTATTCTGAAGCCTTAAAAACTGTATTTAGGGACATTGAGCAGAGTTGGGGGGGGGCATTTCATTTCCTCTTCCATATCTTACTACCTGTATTATGAAAAATACCTATTTTTGGTATTTTCATCTTTTTTTTGTGTATGTTTATCACAGTTCATATATTATCCAGTATGATCATTCTCTATCTCATCCATTATAAAAACCCGGACCGGGGTGCGAGTGCTCCGGAGAACGTTTTGGCAGATATAAACATGTTAGACATGCTAGACAGTTTCCGACTGTTTCCATCAAAGTGCATTGAAACAAACGGAAATAAAGCTAATGCAGAAACAGGCTAAACAAGCTAAGGCAGAAATAAGTGGGAGGAGCTTTTTGTTCACGAAGACCAGAAATGATCTGCGATAAGCTTACTGGTATATTCTGTCTACTGTGATGTTTATAGAATAAAATTGAAAAAGGCACGAAATTAACCCTGATTTTTTTCAAATACAATACCCCCTCCCTAGTGGAGGATTTAGGGGGAGGGGGAGGGGGTCCCCCCTAACGTCGTCTAAAGTAGTGTAATTTACTTAATTAACGCAAGTTTGCGTTAATTAAACTTGCTCCTAACGCAAGTTTATCGGATCAACCTATTTTGTCCCCCCTCCCTAAGAAAAAATCCTGCATCCGCCCCTGCCCCTCCCTAAATATGAGTGAAATTGCTGCCCTGGTTGATGCGACTCTATCATTTTAAAGTGTAGTCAATTAGAATTATAAGTAGAAATTATAGAAATTAGTAGTAGAAATTATTAGTAGAAATTATTAGTAGAAATTAGTAGAAATTATAAGTTTGTGATTTGAGTAGAAGAAGTTTAAGAAGTATATATGCTAAGAGCAATTTTTCCGAATGACAATAAAATTGGGGGGGGGGGCGTCCTCTGCCCCCTTGGGACGCCCCTGCCCAGCCCTTGTCTAACTGATGCATAATATCTTGAACATGCAAAACCAACTTTCTTGTAGGCAAACAATCTACGATTAAATATTTCAGTACTGAAATGGAACCTGTACAAATTCAAGAAGGGCCAGCTGGTAAGGTGAAAATCAACTGCAGGCCTTTGAGCAAAGCAATTAACTTAATGGAGAAAACTGACAGTTTTTCTGATATTTTATAACACCAATTTATCTCTGACCCAGTAGAGTCGGTTTTAGGCAGGACAGAGGGGGAACTTACCTGGGCGCAGAAATTTTAGGGGCGCAAAATTCAAATAAATAATCTAACGGTTATAGTCACTTTGTGATTTTTGAAATTTTGTTTTCATTAAAATAAAGTAGAGGGCGCCAGTTAGTAAATGAAAACAATTAATGTACTATCAGTTTAGTTAATAAAATATATTAAAAAATTAAATAATTAAATAATTTAAATAATAAAATAAATAATAATTAAAAGATATATTATTAATTAATTAATTGATTGAAAATAATTTCGTTAATAAATGAAAATTTGTTAAAAGTTCGCATGGACATACTTTGGAAGACAGGGGGAGGGGTGCCGATCAAGATTTTGACCCGGGGGAAAGAGAGGTTAGAACCGCCATAGTGACCTATTGATCACCACAGCAGAGCGTAATTCTGAATGACTGCTATCTTTCTTGAAAACTTTTGTAATTTTTTGTTTCCTTGGAGAAATAGATGTCGCTCTTGGTAACCCTAACCTATTTAAAATTCAATTGAAAAGATTATTTTTGTCTTGGTAACAATTTTCATATCTAATGTTGTAAGCAAATTCTTCCTAATGACTTTGAACTATATTTAATTATATCTAGTCTATTTTTAATTATAACAAAAGTCTTAAGTAACTAAGTTGATTTAATGTTGCTTAGCAACAAAGATTATTTGACAATTATTTGACGCAAATATATCGCGTGTTGGAGCCAGTGGCGTCAATTGGGGGGAAATGGAGAGCGGCCTGTATCCTCTGTGTTTTTAGGCCTCCTAGATGAGAAAATACCTTTTTTGGGGTGTTTTCATTAAAAGAAGTACCTTTTTTGATATTTTCTTGAAAAAAGTGAAAAACGGCAAATTCTCCCCTTCGAGTTTGAAAAATGTAATTTTTCCCCCTCTTTCCTATAAATTTTCATGAATTGACATCACTGGTAGCCGCTATAAAAAGAGGTAATTCTGTTTACTTGATAGTATTTCTTGCTTCAGTTTTTAACACTTATAAACACAGAAACACAGAATGCAGCTATGGATAAACAAAACACTCAAAAGAAAACAAGCAAAGTAATAAAATGCAAAGAAAAAGAAAAAAAAATTTGGTTGACCCTCCCCTAAACCAAAAAAGGGATAAAAATCTACAGTGGCAACGATTGAAGAGGGGGGACACTAAAGAATATCCACTGTCTTTGTTTATTACCTTATTTAACAAATCATTTTATTGTTTTAATTAAACTTAAAAATGATTTTATATTCTTAATCAACACTAAAACTTTTATCAAGCACTTCTAGTTTTTACTTTTTCTTTATAAAAAAGAAGAAAAAGTGGCATTAGGCTTTCATCAATGAAATTAGAGCCATTTAACGGCCTCTTATTTGGCCTCTTATCACTTTAACTAATAGTCCGGTTCTGCTATTACAGTTCAACTGAATAGTGCCTTTTGGAAAATAGCAATGCCCCTCCTTAGTCATGCCAAAAAGCAGAAAGCCAATAAATTGAAACAGAAACTAATTTGCCATCTTTTAATCTACATTTACATACTCATATTTGTTATGGATCTTTAAGTTAACTATTGAGGCTTTTACACCAGATAGGTACCTTTGGGCCCAAACAATCATCCCAAGATTTTTAAACTTTTATGATTTCTCCAACGTTCCTAGAATCAGAAATGTTCTTTTAAAAATGGCTTTCGCAGTTTTTAATAGAAAATAGCAAATTAATGGCGCTTTCTTTTCCTTTTATCGTGCAATTAACTAGATTTTAGAGTTTTGACTAGGTTGGACTTCCGAATTAGGGTCCCTCCCTAGAATAATTGCGCACATGTGGGCGTTTTAACCTAAGACTTAATTTTAATACTTATGAAATAATATGTTACCTATTTACAGTTTTCAAGTTCTTTTACAATGACTTACTTGACTTGACTTAGGGTTCCTGCCGTGTTGGGGGTGACGTGGAGAGCGTCGCATTTCTGCTCTTCTAGGCTGACAGGTTTGGTGCTAAGATTGGGGCCTCGTCAACAGCAATGTTGGCCATCTCCAGGAATTTATTGAGACTATCCTTCAACCTGGTCCGGGGTCTGCCCCTCAGGCGGGACCATCCATGAGCTTTTGGGTCGAAATCATAGATTATTCGGGCTGGGGTTGTCGTCGGCACACGTAGGAGGTGTCCGAATCACCTGAGGGTGCGCTGTGCTATCTGGATATACAATATTTAATTTAATTTCCACAATAGGTTACTGTATCGTACTGGATACGGTAATAAAGACCGTATCCAGAGGGGGGGGGGTATGGGGTTTTAACTCCCCCCCGCCAAAATTTTTGTCTGGCCTGTAAAAATGTAGCAAAAATGTGTATAAACAAATTTTTGATGCGTTTTTAAGTTTTTTGTCTACACACCCCCCCCCACCCCAAAGAAAAATAACCCACCGAACAAAAATCCTGAATACGCCCTTGTAGGTAATATAATTCTTTTTGAAGTAAGAATCTGTTTGCCTTTGACAAAAGGGCGTGAAGAAGGGAAAAAAATCTATTTCCCCATTTAATAGCGATATCGTAGAACATCGTCAGACAATAATTGTCCTAGGGAGTTTAATAGAACAGGTGGAAAATCGATTCAGGTATATCCAAAGGAAAGGGAATACAGGAATAACAAGAATAAGAGTGCTATTCTTCTGTGAACTTCGATAATACCGACTGATATTTTCGAAGAGATAATGGATGACTTCCATTGCCTTGGCATTTACTTAGTTTGAAATATCTTGATTAGATGGTCATTTTCGCGACAATATATCAAAAGGAACAAAAAAGATCAAAACATCATGGAAGAAGAAGATTAAAACGTAAAGACAAATTTTATTTGTCGTAAAAGAAAGAAACTTAAAAAGAAATAGTATATCTGACGTGGTTTCTGAAGCATGGGCGCTCCGAAAAACGGAGGAAGATTTGCTAGATGTTTTCCAGAAAAAATCGTCTACGGATTTTATTGAGCACCCGGCTGGCTGACCGTATTTCAAACAGTAGGCTGTACGAAAGGTGTGGTGCAATCCCGCTTTCTATGGCTATAATGAGAGAAAGGTTGAAATGCTTGACTTTTCTCCTTTTTTTTTCCTGTGTTGTAAGATATTTTGCCAATACTACGAAAGCTGTTTTAAATGAATGAATCTTGAAAGGTTGAGATAGCTAAGGCACATTCTGCGGATGAAGGATGACAGATTGCCAAAGATTGTCCTTTTCGGCCAACCGTCTACGGCTAAACGGAAAGCAGGTCGTCCGCGGCTGGGGTGGTAGGATGTCATAAAGAAAGATTTAAGGGAAATGGGAACTTCCTGGGAGGGTGTAAAGAGGGAGGCTTTGAATATATTGCAATGGAGGAGGAGCGTTCGTAGGTGTATTGGCCTCAGGTGGCTTGGTGCTGCGGTGAGTTATTACTAGTTGTAGTAGTAATATTGAAATCATCTTACATTTAATAACTTTTTCAGAGAGGAAAAGAAAGATCTTTGAGGTTTTTGCCGAAAAAGTTTGCCTCAAGAATCTGAATAAAAATACTAGTGCACAAGAGCCAGTGTTTCCACTTTTATGTGTTTTTCCGTAGATCTGAGAAATTTGATGCCTCTCTGAGGACACAAGAACGCAATTACGGAATCTACGGAAAAAGCAGAATCATGTTGAAAATGTTATATTCACCTTTTGCTTATGATCTTTACCCCGAATCACGAAATAATTCTGCTAAAAATACTAATTTTCGGTTCGGCGTCAACGGGTCGTCATACCGAAACTTTGATAAAATTGGATCTGTGACTTTTCCATCTGCGGTATTGTACTTTTTTTGTAAGTACTTTATGTATACTTTTTTGTGTAATTTTTTGTACTTTTGTCCGGCATTGGTACTTTTTTTATAAGGGTTTTGGACGAAAAACCTTTACAAAAAGCAGACGTTTTGAGAACCTTAATAGCCAGTAAAAAAAAAAAAAAAAAAAAAAAATCAAATTTGGATGAAATTCCAATTTTGTAACTGTGAACAATTAGGACGGAAAAAGCTGCCGGGTTTTTGCGGTCATGTACGTGAACCATGAGACTTTTGTGGCAACTAGGGGCTTACGGAAAATTCGCTGAACCCGAAATGTCCTCTGCGAATTTTCTACGGAAAACTTTTCTATGGATTATAAAAAGGATCTAGTGCAAAAGTGAATGAACTTTTAGAAGTTTTGCGAGTTCAGTGTGCTAGAATAGGTTTGAAAATTGATGTTAAGAAGACTAAGCCACTAAGGCTAGGAATAAGTGAAGATGAAAAGGTGACGTTGGGTAACGAAAAGATTGATAAGGTGGGCAACTTCACTTACCTTGGTAGTATTATTAGTAAAGACGGTGGGAGCAGTGAAGATGTTAAAAGTAGAATAGCCAAGGCTCAGGGGTGTATTTTCACAGTTAAAAAAAGTTTGGAAAAAATTAGGAAGATAAAGCCTGCAAACCAGGATTAGAATATTAGAAGCCACAGTGATGACAGTGGTCAAATATGGCTCTGAAGCATGGGCACTCCGAAAAGCGGATGAAGTTTTGCTAGATGTTTTCCAGAGAAATTGCCTACGGATTGTTCTGGGTACCCGGCTGACTGACCATATTTCAAACAGTAGGCTGTGCGAAAAATGTGATTCAATCAAACTTTCTAGGGCTATAATGAAAGAAAGGTTGAGATGGTTTTGGCAAGTTGTGCGGATGAAGGATGACAGATTTCTGAAAATTGTTCTTTTCGGCCAACCTGTTTAGGGCTAAACGGAAAGCAGGTCGTCCTCGTCTGGGGTGGGAGGACGTCAAGAAGAAAGATTTAAAGGAAATGGGAACTTCCTGGGAAAGTCTAAAAAGGGAGGCTTTGAATAGATTGGGTTGGAGGAGGAGCGTGCGTAGCTGTGTTGGCCTCAGGCGGCTTGATGCTGCGGTGAGTTGTTAGTAGTAGCAGTGTAGTAGTAGTAGTATCTGGTGGAAATACTGACTACAGCAACTGTGTTCGGTGTTTTTTCTTCCACTGATTTTTGGAGGATCTACCGAATTCTCTATTCATCTCCCAAAAAAGAAAGAAGATACCAAAATTACTGAAAATTTACAGAAAACTACAGAAATTTACCAAAATCACTGAAAATTTACCACGAAAAACGTTGAATCCGTGAAAAATGTTGCGCTTGGAGACTTTTGAAAGTTTAAGATCAATTGCTTAAAGTCAACTTTGACAAAAATTTATGAACAAAATCCTGCTTATCTCTCCAAAATATTGCCTGAATTATTACTTGACCTCCAAAACCATAACACAAAATAAAAAACAGTCTAACTAAAATTTCTACCGAATCCAAGAGCCATCAACTTATTGTCTACCGAAAATCGCCAGAATTTTACAGATTGTTTGAAAAGAAAAGTGGAAACACTGATTATATTTAATTGAATGGCATGCGCCATTTTGGTACAAAATGAAGTTTTCTACCAAATAAGGCTATACCATATCACATTTTGATCATTTTAGACGAGACCATAATAAAGGTTTTTGAACTTCTTGCCGAAATAGTTTTTTAAGACAAAAAGCACGGAACAGCTACTGTGCTTACTTGATAATATGGCTTCATTTTGATATAAATGAAATTTGTTAAACAGTTCAAGGTAACGAACTGTAGGTAAGGAGTGACTCACCCTAATAGTAACCGAAAGTATAAAAATAGAATTTTGATTACAATAGATAATCAAAAGAATTGGCTTTTTATGTTGATTCCAAATATATAAAATTCATTAAGTTAATTTTGCCCGTCGAAAGCTACGAGCCTGAGAAAATTTGCCTAATTTTCAAAAAAGACCCCCTAAAAAGGCATGCGATCTTAATGAAAATCACACCATGGGATTCAGCGTATCAGAGAACTCTATTGTAGAGGTTTCAAGCTCCTATCTAGAAAAATGTGGAATTTTGTGTTTTTAGCCGGAAGAAAGATCACGGATCCGCGTTTATTTCATTTTCTTCAGTTTATTTTTTTCAGTTTTTTTTGTGAGTGATTATATTTGACCAATGGTCCTTGAAGATCGAGAAAGGGCTCATTCGAAAGGAAACCAACAGTTCTAGCGCCCTGTTTAAGTTACCAAAAGGATTGGAGGGCAACTAATCCCATGTCCTTTCCTCCTAAAAAATTCGATCAAAATTTTGAAATAGCCATTTGATTCAGCATAGTTGAAAGGTCCAATTACTATGTCTTTGGGGATAACATGGCCCCCATAGTCCCTAGGGAACGGTCTTTAAGTCACACAATTTGCCCATTGTTCACATATAGTATTTGTTATTGGGATATCTATGGAAATGCTCAGGGAGAATTTTCTGCGGGAAGGTTTTTTCCACGTAAAGAATTTTCTACGGGGAGAAAGTTTCCCAGGACAATTTACCAGGGGGTACTTCTAGACGAATGGGCGAGGGGATTTCCTGTCATGATTTGAAGAACGTTCAGAAATTAAAGTGAGAAAAACAACAAGTTTTCCCTGCTGAAAGTAAAGAGCAACATTAAAACTTAAAGCGAACAGAAATTATTCTGTATGTAAAGTGGGGCTTCCCCTTCCTCAACCCTCACGTTTTGCGCTAAGGTTTGCCTTTGTGTCACAGTTCCTTAGAAAAGACTGCTCAAACACAAGGACCGTTGAATTTGAATGAGAAGTGTTCTTAAAGAATTTAAGATTTTAGCGTAAAGAGCAAGGGCTGAGTAAAGGGCAGTTCCCCATATATTCCGAATAATTTCTGTTCATTTTAGGTTTTATGTCGCTCCTTACTTTCAGCTGAAGAATACTTGTTTTTTTTTGTAATTTAAGCAAACAGTTCGTGGCAACGAGCGGCTTGTAACTGATTCTCTAAAAAACGATATTTTGATACAGCCTAAGGCCAACAGCTACGCATACTCCTTCTCCGTCCCAATCTATTCAAAGTCTCTCTCTTTACAACCTCCCAAGAAGTTCCCATTTCCCTTAAATCTTTCTTTATGACATCCTCCCACCCCGACGGCGAACGACCTGCTTTCCGTTTAGCCCAAGACGGCTGGCCGAAAAGAACGATCTTCGGCAATCTCTCCTCCTTCATCCGCAGAACGTGCCCTAGCCATCTCAACCTTTCTCTCATTATAGCCCTAGAAAGCGGGATTGAACCACACTTTTCGTACAGCCTACTGTTTGAAATACGGTCAGTAAGCCGGGTACCAAGAACAATTTTGATACCAGTAGCCGGGTACCGGAAATGTGATATAAATAGATGTATCAAAAGAATTGGCTTATTATGCTGATTCCAAATATATAAGTTTCATTAAGTTAAGTGTTATCCGTCAAAGACTACGAGTCTCTGAAAATTCGCCTGATTTTCGAGAAAAGGGGGAAACGCTCCCTAAAACAAAGAATTTTAATGAAAATTTCACTATCATGCATTCGAGAACCCTATTGAAGAGGTTTCCTCAACACGAGAACTCTCCTCAACACCTCGCTCTTTACGCTAAAGTTTGAATTTTGTCCCAATTCCTTAAGAACGAATCCTGAAACACAGGGGTCGTTTAATAAGAACAATAAGAAACTTTTTAATAGTACTACAAAACTTTAGCCTGAAAAGCGAGGTGTTGAGGAAGGGACAACCCCGCTATATACATAATAATTTCTGTTCGTTTAAATTTTAATGTTGCTCCTTACTTTCAGTTGAAAAAAACTTGTTTTTTTTTAATTTAATATCAAATAGAGTCCGCTTTTGCTACATGTTCTTGTTGAGAGGTTATACTTGAAGTAATGTATCTTCACCACTTAGCATAGAGAATTATTTTCAATAAAACTGAGCTTCAGTTCTAAATGCATCGGGAAATTAATTCTAATAGAAACTAATAAAATTCAATATTTTATTCATTTTAGGGGTTTTAAGCGATTCAAAAGCTGGTAAGCTAATAAGTGCTTACCTACCACAACTTTATTGTTAAAAGTTTTACATTTTTTTTTTGTAGGAATTAGAGCAGAAAAATTCTTTGGAGATATCTAAGACAAAATTAAGTTGTTCTAATCTTTATGTAGAGCTACTTTTTACTAACACTATTTTTTATCAAAACTCTAGTACCCTACTTACTTGAGCTATAATTTATTTTTACGATTGCTACTGCTAAAGTTACTAATTTATCAAGATCTTGTTACGCTGCTACTGTTCCCATGAGGTCAACTCAGTGATGCATACTCCTTCTCCTTCCTCCTCCACGTGCTCATCCTTCTTGCTTCCCTCCTGCTTCCTCCCACTGCATTCGTAGAGTGGAAAATGGGATCAAACTCTGCCCCCTTTCATGAAGTTCTACTTATTTGAATCTTTTCCTAAGACCTCTTCACGTACAATTCACGGATATTCTACTTCTTGTTTAGCCTTGGTTGCCAAACGAAAAGTAGACAACGAGTTGCAAAACGAAAAATGGCAAACGAGTTGCCAAACGAAAAATGACAATCTTTGGCAACTTATCACCGCTCCCACCATTTTAGTATTATCATTATGGACCTGTATATGGATATCGAACCATAACTTCGTTCAGCTTGATGTTTGATTTATAGTCACTCAAAGGCAGTGGTGCCCGTTCACGAAAATATGGATGGGGGGGGGGTAAATATATTTTCAAAGTCTAAGGAGGACGGCACTTTGATTTTCTGACTTTTTCATTGAAAATACCAAAAACAAGGCATTTTAATAAATACAGTAAAAATAGACATTTTCAAATCTACAAGTGCCTCCCTTCTACCACTTCCCCAACTGGCAACCTTGAACGAAGGAGCATCTACAACTATTCTTAGATGCTTCCTTTGGAAAATATCTAGCATATCACAGATAAAAGTTGAAATTAAGTATAGATGTCTGCACTGTGTCACTGTCCGCTAATGACTCGTATATCCAACAGCGGTTTACCAGTTATTAATATCTTTCCAATTTAATAACTTCAGGAAATACTCTAATTCTCCTACTGTCTTACTATTATTTTTGTTTTACTACTATTCATTGTTATTATTATTTCCTTTTATTATTATTTCTCCCATCTCATTTGGTATTACTGCAGGTCACCGCTGCAGTGTATTATGTTCCCTATCCGATAATTTATCTTCCTTTGAAATACCTGAATCGATTTTTCCACCTGTTTCACTAAACTCCCTAGTTACTATAAATAGGATACAAGGGGGAAAGGGGGACTGCTGAGTATTGATTTTAATGTAAGACTCAAATCTCTGGGAAAAGTCGTTGATGCTTTACCATTAGGAAAGGGGGATCTTATGAGATAGATAATTTACTTCCTGTTCAACAAGTTCCTTTCTAAGATTCTTTTCAGATTAAAAAAAAAAACAAAACAGATTGTCTTCAAATTTTGAATTAATCTAGCAACAGTTACATATTAATATATCTATTGACCTTGTGCCCTAAAGGTCCATTCATAATGAGGTTTTACTAATACCATGATTTAGCTAGCGCTAATTTGAGCCAATCCGAATTTTTCGAAGAAATTTTCAGCAAATCAGAAAAATTTGAGGAAAAATCTGATTGGCTCAAATTAGCGCTAGCTAAATTTCGGTATTAGCAAAATTTCATTGTGAATGTGCCCAAACGTAAGGACTAAGGCAGGCTTTTATCACACATATGGACCTATCTTAAGTCTGATTGGTCAAGCTCAAAAATTACGTTAGAAATTCAGAAAATCTGAACTTTATTGGCTGCAGTGAGATACCTAAGCGATAATTTTTTTTTTTGGGGGGGAGGCAAATATTTCGTGGGGGAATTTGAAATCGAGAAAATAGTCAAATCATATGTAAAATATGTACAATTACAAGACTTTTCATAGATATCAGGTGAGTGAATGGATCAGATAATCACCCCTCCCCCACCTGCCTACTTTGCCTAGCTGCGGGAGGGGGGTGTAATTTAAATTTTGTAAATTTTATTTCTTTTTGTTTATTTATTTATGACCCCCCAAAAAATTCACAAATTATAACACACTGTGGTAATATAAAATAATAAAAAAGGAAATACAAGATAAAAAAATAAACTTGTAACAACAATAACAACAGAAAGAAAAAACTTGCCGTCATCAAAACGAAAACCGAAACGAAGGTTTCTCCGAAACAAGTGCCCCAGTAGGTGATGGTGTTGACAGGGGGGCATGTGCTCCCGGGATTTTTTTGCTCCTCTAGATTTTGAAGAAATAATTTTCTGGGGGGGGGAGGGTGTATCATCATCGAAAATTCCGTTTTTGATATTTTCGTTGAAAAATCGAAAGAAAATGTAAAAACGATGATTTTGAAAAGAATCGTCGATTGAAAAAAATAAAAATACGTTTTTTTTAAAAAAATGCGATTTAAAAAAATACTATTGCATTATAATACCCCAGATTTGAAAAAATACTTTTGCCCTCCCCTAAAGTTTCGGGAATTGACGCCACTGTCCTGGAGTTTCAAAGATGTGGCCGTACCGCAAAACCTATTTTCAAATTTAATGTTTGCAAATCGGCATGGTAAATCGAGGTGGCGCCCACTTTCCAAGCCTTCCAAACCAGCACAAGATCCGGGTCTAACATGGTCTGGTCAGGCGTTAAAATCCCACATCAGAAAATATTTCTGAACCATCCTAGCCGAGTGTTTAGCGCACTGGACTTGAAATCCTGAGAACAAGGACTCGAGTCCTAGTGGTGCAGGTTATTTGGTTTAGAACAGGGGTCAAGGGTGTGACTCCGTAAGCTCAGCCAGGACCCACCCAGCTCTAAATGGGTACCTGGAGAAATCAAGGGGAAAAACACGGGAAGCGTCCAACGATTTGCATTTGTCACAGCACAATGGTGAGTAGACTCTCCTTCAGATGTGGAGGGTTCAAGATTATCCCACTCTGTGGCAAGTTAGTTGTTGAATGACCACCGGTCCGTTGAATTTTCACAAGTTAGCTAGGATACTACTTTCAACTAAATAAATCCGGAAAAAAACTGTAAGAAAGTAAAGAAAATTTAATTAAAAGTAAAGGAAACTAAAAACAGAAGAAAATTTTCAACAGTCCCATACTTTCCTTGCTGGTTGGACTCCTCAAGGATAGCTGTAGCAAAGATTGTTTGGATTGTTTTTAGCCTACCATTTTACATACTTATGTCACGTAATGGTAACGTGAAACCAATAAAAGACTGAAATGAAAATCAGTCTTTTTATTTTTTTTAAGCTTATTTAATTTAATTTATTTCATTTAATTAACTTAATTTAACTAATTTATTAAATTTATTTAATGAATTTATTTGAGTTTCATTTATTTAAGCTAGTATTGTATTTATTAAACAACCTGCGGCACAAATTTTGGATGACCGGCACCGATCTTCAGGCTGCCACTCTAAAACTAATATTTTTTTTTAAATCGTATTTTATGGCTCGTAAGAAGTTCTGAAACCATTATCCCACAGTTTGATAGGCAAAGAATGGCAAGCAAAGAATAAATACCATTTGTATTTGTGTTTACAATTGCCATTGTGTTTACAATGGTAAGCAAACACAATGGTAAGCAATTGTAAACACAACTACCATTGTGTCTACAATGGTAAGTAAACACAATGGTAAGCAATTGTAAACACAATTATCATTGTTTTTACAATGATAAGCAACACAATGGTAAGCAATTGTAAACACAATTACTATTGTGTTTACAATGGTAAGCAAACTCAATGGTAAGCAATTGTAAACACAATTACCATTGTGTTTATAATGGTAAGCAAACACAATGGTAAGCAATTGAACACACAACTACCATTGTGTTTACAATGGTAAGCAAACACAATCGTAAGGAATTGTAAACACAATTACCATTGTGTTTAAAATGGTAAGCAAAGAATAATTACCATTTATCAGAGGAAAAGGAAGATGTGGCAAAAATTTTTGTGCTGAGCTGCAATAATTATTCACAAAGTAGTTTCAATGAACCACGTTAGTATGTTGTCGGTAAATAAAGTTTGGTTCTGTTTTGTTTAGATTTCTCCTAAAATATTAGCAAAAATTTAGCTAGTTATGGTACAAGGAAGTGAAAAGGTTGTGTCTCAGTGGCTGTCCTATGAACCTCCGAAATGGGACAAAACAGCAATACATTCAAAAGAGTGCGTTCGTTATCAGGCATGTAATCAAAAAATTGTTCTTTTTTTTTGGGGGGGGGGTAAATTTCTTTAGACGGAGAAAATTAATTAAACGAACTAAATTGAATTATATGGGAATTATAGGAGAATCATAAAAGGCATGCAATTTTAGGGGGAGCGGGACTCGAGACCTCCTACCTCTTTCGGACTCGTCTGCGCATGACAAAATGAGTTTACCATTTCATATCCAACTATAAAGTATTTGAACTCCAAATATTTTGTTGCCTAATTTGGTCAGGTTGCATGTAGGTTCCATGACAAGCCAATTTTGATTCTGTCTAAGAATTTGTAACTGTTTTTCTGATATTATGCATCTATATTAAATTACATTATCGACTTTGAAAATTAAATTTGAAACTTGTTTCAAAACTAGAAATTAAAGTTTTCCTGTATAAGAATAACTAATGATCTTACAAAAATTATATAGAGCCCATTTTGTAGTATTAATTAAAAAAACTTTTTCACAAAATAGGTTTTTCAAAGAAAAGTAAAGAGCTCCATTAAACAAAAAATGAGCAAAAATAAAATCAAATAATCTACCAAGCGTGAAACTCCCACAAATCAGCATCGATAAATAAATGAAACCCAAAACAAACAGAAATTACAATAAATAACGAGTGAAACTCAAAACGAGCAGAAATTAACAGAAGTTGGGCTCAAAATCCCTATGCCTTCCCAATGCCAGAACATAATTTGCACTTTACTGAAAAAAATATAAATGTTTTTACTTTTATAACTTTAATAAATCAAATAATATTAATATTTTGATTAATAAATATCAGTATATGTATATTAAACTGACAATGCACATTCATTTGTATTTTTTCCAGTAAAGTGCAAATTATGTTTTGGCCTTGGGAAGGCATAGGGGTTTTGAAAATTTCGACTATTAAAAAGGGCACTAGCCCTTTGAATTTCCAATTGAATGAGCCCTTTTTAAGTTTCTACGACAACGCTTTCTATAAAAACCTTATATGCCCCCAGGGCATAACTTACAACCCTTGCCTTGAGGGCTGTGGGGGAATGTCCTCCTCAAAAAAATAATTTCTATCTGGAAATCCACAACACTGAACTAAATGGCTATCTAAGAATTCTGATTGGATGTGTTTGGGGAAAAGTTGGGTGAGAGAAGGGGGCTAGTGACCCTCAAATCACTTTCGACCATTAAAAAGGGCACTAGACATTTGAATTTCTATTCGAATGAGCCCTTTTTGACGTTTCTACGACAAAGATTTCGATAAAAACTTATATCCCCCCGGGCAAAACTTATAACCCTTGCCCTGAAGACTGTGGGGGGAGTGCCCTGCTCAAAGGTATAATTTCCTGAACTTTAAACTGCGTGGATTAAAATGGCTATCTCAAAATTTTGTTTGGATGTGTTTGGGGAAATGGTGGTTGTGGAAGGGGTGTTAGTTACCTTCCAATTACTGTCGACTATTAAAAAGGGCACTAGCCATTTCAATTTCTAATCGAATGAGCCCTTTTTGAAGTTTCTAAGACGACGCCTTCTATAAAAACCTTATATTACAACCCTTCCCTGAAGGCTGTGGGGGAGTGTCCTCCTCAAAAACATATTTTCTACCTGGAAAATCAACTACGCTGAGCAAAATGGCTATCTCAAAATTTTGATTGGATGTGTTTGGAGGAATGATGGGCGTGAGGGGGGGGGGGGGCTAGTTGCCCTCTAATCACCTTCGACTATTAAAAGGGCACTAGCCCTTTAAATTTCCAATCGAATGAGCCTTTTTTGAAGTTTCTACGACAACGCCTTTTATAAAAAACCTTATATGCCCCCAGGGCATAACTTACAGCCCTTGCCCTGAAGGCTGTGGGGGAGTGTCCTCCTCAAAAACATAACCTCTATATGGAAATCAACTACGCTGAACAAAATGGCTATCTCAAAATTTTGATTGGATGTGTTTGGGGAAATGGTTGGCGTGGAAGGGGTGTGACTTTCGACTATTAAAAAGGGCACAAGGCACTCCAATTTTCAATTGAATGCGCCCTTTTTGAAGTTTCTACGAAAACTTCTTCGGTACGAAGTGCCCTGCTCTAAAGGAAAAAAATAAATAATACATTGTACCAACATCGTTCTTATATGCCCTCAGGGCATAACTTAAAATCCTTGCCCCGAGGGTTGTGGGGGAGTTTCCTCCTCCAAAACATATTTTCTATCTGGAAATCAACTACTTTGAACAAAATGGCTATCTGAAAATTTCGATTGTATGTTTTTGGGGGAATGATAGGCCTGGGGGGGTTAGATGCCCTCCAATCACTTTCGACTGTTAAAAAAGGCACTAGGCCTTTGAATTTCCAAGCGAACGAGCCTTTTTTGAAGTTTCTACGACAAAGCCCTCTACAAAAACCTTATATGCCCCCAGGGCATAACTTACAACCTTTGCCCTGAGGACTGTGAGGGGGTTGTCATCCTCAAAGACCTAATTTACAGAACTTAAAACTAAGTTGAATAAAATGGCTATCTCAAAAGTTTTATTGGATATGTTTGTGGAAAAGATGGGCGTGTGAGGGGGGTTAGTTGCCCTCCAATCACTTTCGACTATTAAAAAGGACACTAGCCCTTTGAACTTCCAATAGAATGCGCCTTTTTGAAGTTTCTACGACAACACCTACTATAAAAATACCTTATATTACAAACCTTGCCCTGAAGGCTGTGGGGGAGTGTCCTCCTCAAAAACATAATTTCTATTTGGAAATCAACTACGCTGAACAAAATGGCTATCTCAAAATTTTGATTGGATGTGTTTCGGGAAATGGTGGGCGTGAAAGGGGTGTTAGTTGCCTTACAGTCACTTTCGACTATTAAAAAGGGCACAAGCCACTCCAATTTCCAATTGCATGAGCCCTTTTCGAAGTTTTTACGACAACATCTTCGATGCGAAGTGCCCTGCTCTAAAAGAAAAAAATAATAAATGATACATTGTGCCAACATCGTTCTTATATGCCCTCAGGGAATAACTTAAAACCCTTGCCCCGAGAGTTGTGTGGGAGTGTCCTCAAAAAACATATTTTCTATCTGGAAATCAACTACGCTGAACAAAATGGCTATCTCAAAATTTTGATTGGATGTGTTTGGGGAATCATGGGCGTGAAGGGGGGGGGGGGCTAGTTGCCCTCCAATCACTTTCGACTATTAAAAAGGGCACTAGCCACTCCAATTTCCAATCGAATGAGTCCTTTTCGATGTTTCTACGACAACTCCTTCGATACGAAGTGCCCGGGTATGGAGGAAAAAAAATAATTCATTGTGCCCACATCTTTCTTTACTTAGGCAGCACTATTGCGATGCCTATGATAACGTCTTACAACTAAGAAAACAACAATTGACAAAAAAAAACCTTAATTGAGTCAATTTATTCCTATTTCAGAGCGTTATTTTGTGAAGGCAACGATATACATAGGCAACGTTGAACTTAAATCTAAGTTGACTTTTAACGACATTGTATTCCAATTGTTTTACTACTCAATATTTACCATGATTAATCACGATCTTAACTATCCTTGGTTATCTATAGCTGTATTTATAGTTATTGTATATATAGTTATAATGCTATCTATATAACGGTATCTATATAATTGTATCTATAGTTATTGTGTGGATTTGCTATTACTTTTCCTTTATATTGAATAATCATGAAAGTATAGGCTCTCATTTAACTAGATATCTGTTGCGGCATCGGTACACACGGACGTTCCTAGGGTTTGGCACCTATTACAAAATCAAACTCAGGGACTCTCCTCCCAAATATTTTACTTGAATTAGCATATAACAAGGCCGTATCCAGGAGGGGGGTTAGGGGGCGTTTTTAAAAGTATTTTAACCCCCCTCCCCCAAAAAATCCTGGATATGACCCCGGCATATAACACGCAAAATTACTTTTAAAGACAACCTTGGTGGTTCCCCCTCCCAGCCACAACGTCTGAGGTGGTTTTTCTTGGCTCCCTCTCCTTTTGAACGGCCCTGTCAGTAAAGAAATCTGTTTGATCCTCCTTCATATCCTTCTTCTATTGTTAAAATTATCTAAGTCGTTCTACGATATATTTTTTTTTTCTAATATGAAATTATTTTCCTTGAACTATGGCACACATCTCTCAGTCAAATTAATAATGTCAGTGTTTTTTATCTATGTTTGTTCTACTTATATTGTAAAAAAAGAAGATTTTTTTCAACAAGGAATTCAAATGAAAGAACGGAATGAATAACGAAAACCTACAACGTACCTCAGACATAATAGGTATATAATGACAAATTTGAAATAATTTGCAAATGGAGAATAATTATTGACAAAAAATAGAAAATAAAAAAAGAGAAAATTTGCCAATAAGCATTATGGCTTGTTAACCCTTTCCTATGCTGTAAAAAACACCCAATGACAGATTTCCCAAAATAATATTAAAAAAAAAATTAATAAATAAAAACAACACCTGCAACCCTATAAGAATTAAAAATCATAGTATCAGAATTAGATTTAAATATTAATTATTAATTTATAATTAATATTATTATTAATAAAAATTAAATATCAGTATAAGAATTAAAAATCATAGGATCATAAAAATCAGAGTAGTTTTTCAACAACCCATGAAAAGTGAGCCAAGCAACCTCTTGATTAATATTTGAAGGAGAGGAGTCCTATTTATAAGGCAGAAAATGACGACCTCTTATTACACCTCTTATTTGTTTTCTTGAATGTTAAATTTCTTGTTTCATATCCCCGCCGATCACTTTTGAGCACATCAAATAAAGACGCTGTATTTTTGTAAATGTTTCTTACTGAATCCCGATTATCGAATTTGTAAGGACGAAGAGCCTCTGAAAAGTAGATGACTGGCAGCGCAATGGCGCTGCCTAAGTAAAGAGTGATGTGGGTACATGTGGGACAGATAGCGAAGTGGGACACAGAACAACTGTTGTTCAAGGTATTATTCTATTATTTAGAATCTTATTCTATTATTAGTCGCTTTGGATCTCAATAATGCCTCTCTATCTGCTCTTCTTCTGTGAATTGATTGGCTGGGAATTTCGCTCAGACGCTCACATTCTTTTGCTGGTTGAGTCCTAATAAATAGAGCGGTTGAGCCAAAGGATAGCTCATGGGACAATTTCGTCCAATAATGAAAGATATAATCGAAAGGCTCTTAGCAGTTTCTACCACGTTTATATTTATAATTATAAATATAGCAGTTATGATTATTATAATTCTATTATATTATTATTTATTCTATTATTTAGTTATTTTTTGTATTTTTTATTATTTAGTTGTTCTTTTGTAGTCTAGGGAATTTAAAGTTTAAACCTTAAGCGACAACACTGCTATCAATTGATCAGTAGGATTTAGCATAGATAGGATTCAGAAATGTATAAAATAATAATTCTATTAGAACTATTTCTTACTGAATTCCGAATATCGAAATTTGTAAAAATATGAAAGGCTAAATTTCGACGAGCACATATGACTTTACATCGTCTGAAAAGTAGATTGCCACACAGAACAACTGTAAATCAAATTTAAGTAAAAAGGAGAGAAATAAATTTAATATATTAAATGTATATTTAATAATATATATATAAAAAATGTATGTGAATAATATATTAAAAGTATACTAAATGAGAACAAATTTACGGCTTTTTAAGACTCTCACTATCTTCTAGTAACTAAATTCCTCAAAGATTTTATTTAGTAGACGATGAGTCAAAATTGGAAGTACAATTGTACCATTTTCCATTGGCCCCATTGGATTCAATGGGGCCAGATCCACCCAAAAAATTATATTTGGAGGGCCAGCAAAAAACGAAAGAAACACTTCAAAGGACTTTTTAGTATCTATTAGCATGGATATTTGTCTTATTGTAATCTGATTTAAATAGAAAAGGGACAGCCTCACAGCCTTAAGGAATGAAAACAGTTTACATTTTTCTGTAAATTATAGTAAAGAGTATAATTTTGATACTTGATTCAAAGTGCTGTCTCAGTATTAATAGTTTAATACAGCGGACAAGGCAGTCAGCACGCACTGAACAGCACTTATTTCATCACCCCCTAATTTTTGAAAATCACTATTTTCAATTGTCCCTGTTATTTCTTTTAATTTTCATAATTTGCCTATTTTCTCTGTTTTTTTTTTCAAGGTTGCCCCTACTTCAACCGTGCTTGTCCTCCAAAACGAACATTTACGCACATGGCTGCAGGTTCTAAAAAGTCCTTGCACTAGGAAAAAAAAATTGACCAAATCGGAAAATATAGACACAAAGAAGTAGCCATTTTATGATTGTTTCTTAGATTTGAAACTACTGCTACTATTAACAACTCGCTGCAGCACTTAGTCACCTAAGGCTAACACAGCTAAGCACGCTCCTTCTCCATCTCAGTGTTTTTAAATCTTCCCTCTTTACTTCCTTCCAAGAAGTTTTCATTCCCTTAAATCTTTCCTTACGACTTCCTCCGACTCCATCCAACCCCTTCGGGGAAGACTACTTTAGATTTGAAACACTATATTTAAAAGAAGAATTACTCTTACCTCTGAATATCGCCATCTTTAGAATTTCTCAATTATTTCTTTTGTTTTTGGTTTAATACGTATTTTTTATCGTTTTTTATAAATTCGACCCCTCGAAACGGCATAGAAAAGCTATTCGATACGTTCGTCCAAAATATACACAACTTCCTACATTTTTAGTTTTTATTCAAATTTCATTTTTGACAAATTAAAAATATAAGCATTCAAAATCGTAACTAATTTACGTCTTCAGTTTTTAAGTAATACAATGAAAAGAAAAACCAAGGGATGACTCACTTTCAAAAATAGTGTGCATCAGATAGTTTGCGCCTCACTAAATGTGCAAGCGGGAGTGTGTCATGCATGGCATGAAGCTTTCCATGCTTGGCATAAAAAGAATTGGAAAAATAATTTGCCACGTGTGGCGGAAAAAGTGGGGCTCCAAGATGTATACCAGTTGACAGAGGGTGGGTAGTCCCTTAGAAAAGCAGTATTTTCGTAAAGCTAGTGAAGGAAGCTTTTGGTAACCAAGTAACAGCACGGTCTAATTTTCTTTTCTCCCGCCCACCAATATTTACATGCAAGTTCACATCTTAATGGATTCTTAGTGAAGGGTAAGATAGTCGATATGTTTTTTTTTTCTTTTTTTATATCAAAATGTTACACAAACAGTTATAAAGGTTTATTTTATTAGTTTGACTTGACTTAGCAACAGATAAGAAAGCACGAAGGGTTAGACAGGTGTATCATTATCTCCTAGTACTTTGAAAGAGTATTGCTAAATACAGTTTTTTTTTTAATTTAAGTATATAGCGACAATAAAACTTGAAGTACCAAGGACATAAAAAAATACTGTTTGGACCCATCTTAGGTGCATTTTTCCCGAATTTTCGAAGTTTTTCTTTGGGAGTTTTCGAAATTGTGAAGTTCTTTGGGTAGTACCTCATTTTCATTAGTCTTGCCAGGTTGAATTTTTTCATTTTGTACTTATTTTTATCGGAAACGCAACAAAATATACCCCTTAGATACAGAAAAATATAGCCCCCATAAATTAGCCTCCATAAATTTACGAAACGATAAATTATACCTGAAAACCGCGATTTTCTATGATATTTCTTTTGGTCTTCTCGAAATTTTGAAGTTCTGTGGGTAGTACCACATTTTCATCAATCTTGCCAGGTTGAATTTTTTTTCATTTTTTCATGTATTCTTTTTGAAAAGGCAACAAACAACCCCTCTAGATATTGAAAAATATATTGAGCCCCCATAGATGTCCGACACGATAAATCATACCTGAAAACCGCGATTTTCTAAGATTTTGTTTTTGGTTGATTCAAAATGTTAAGTTTTTAGGGTGGTATCACATTTTCATCACTGTTATCACGTTGAACCGTGAAAATGCACAATCAAAACTAGCTACTAAAATTCGGCAACGCCTTTCGCCCATTAGAATTCAAACGTTAACAATATATTGCAGTGTTGCCAGATGACTGATTTAAAATTGCGCCGCCATAAAAGCGAAAATGCGCCAAAAGTGCCATTTTTCTAGTGGAAATGCGCCGAATGAACGATCCCCCTTCAAAAAAATTTGCCAAATTTGAAAAATTCAATGCACAACTGACTCAAATAAGCGCTCAAGTGGCACAAATACGCCCCCATCTAGCAACTCTAATCTATTGAATTCCAGTCACAACTACTCCTTTAAAGGAAGCTACAAGTTCTTAAGCTTTTTGTGTTTGGAGCGATATTTTTTTCATTGGAAAAAATTCATTTTTTTCATTTTCATTTCATTTTTTTATTTTTTTTTATTGGAGCGATATTTTAGTTTATTTTTCGCCGAAGTTTTTTTTTCTAACACTCGCTACTACCGAAAAATTGCATAACCATTATAAGGGGATTTTTTATTAAAAATCAAATTCCCATTTTTTTTTTTTTAACTTAACCTATATTGTTGAGGGAGTGACAAAATAACTAATTCAAACAATCGTATTTCACTTTCACCGCCCTGGTAGTTCAAAAATCGGTCCTTTGCTGTGGTTATCCCCATTCCCTTCAAAAATTGCTGTTTTGTGCGACAAATGCCATAAATCGGTCCTTTGCTGTGGCTATCCCCATTCCCTTCAAAAATTGCTATTTTGTGCGACAAATGCCATAAATCGGTCCTTTGCTGTGGCTATCACCATTCCCTTCAAAAATTGCTATTTTGTGCAACAAATGCCATAAATCGGTCCTTTGCTGTGGCTATCCCCATTCCCTTAAAAAATTGCTGTTCTGTGCGACAAATGCCAGAAATCGGTCCTTTGCTGTGGGTATCCCCATTCCCTTCCAAAATTGCTATTTTGTGCGACAAATGCCAGAAATCGATCCTTTGCTGTAGCATGGTCTTCTTTTGTTACTCAAAAGCGGGACAACAGTTTTAAACTTACGTTCTTTCGATAATCTGTGGCTGGTTGGATATGATCCCCCCTGGAAGAAAAAGAAAAAACAACAAACATGCATGCGCTTCCGTCCTTTTCTGGGAAAAAGGAAACTTTGCATTTTTGTCGTGAGTGGCTTTTGGGCCCTCACTCATGTTGATTTTTTTTTTTTTTTTTCATCAAGATTGCTGCAATTCTTGGGGTCCTCAATTCTCTTTTTATTAAATTGCACAAATGTTCATATGGCAATAGCTTCTGATGAGCAAATTCAAAATTAATGAATTTTGCATATTTATTTTCAACGTAAATAGCTGGTTCTTTTTATGCATATATTGTAATATAACTTTCTTAGAAATCATTTTTCTTAGCATAATGGTTTCTGTGGACACTCTCTTCAACTAAAATTTATTATAATGAACCTTTTGATCCAAGGCTTTCTTGAATGCCAGGGATATTGTGACCGCCCCCCCCCCCTGTTTTCTCAGCCCATTTTGTTATGATTAAAATTAAATATTCATCTAGAAATGCTTTGATGATCTGTGAATGATAATCGCCTCAGAAAGAGTGTACCCTTAAACTGTTTCTAGGGGGGTCTGAAATATCCAAAAAACAGGGCCATCATTTTCACAGTTTTCAAGGAGAGGTTTTTGAAAGTCTTTTTTTTTGTAGGGGGTTCTCCTGCATCAGGCATCCCCCTTCAACAGAAAAACTCACTAACTGTCTTCCCCATAGCTCATCTGCAATTACACACCATTTACATTGTTTTGTGAAGCTTCAAATGAATTCACTCAAGCTTCAAAGGTTAACTGTTATTTTGTATGGGCTGCATGTATCTATGGAAATACATGTACCAGAACACGGCATTATAGTCTCAGAAACTGTGAACTGAATATGTAACTTTAAATCATTCTAAATCGAAGGGGTATCCCAGAATTTGCGGTTTGGCTATTTCAGTGCCAAAATTGTTGTTTTTCGCCTCAAAACAACCGCTTTTATGCGGCGTCATGTGTTTTATTGCTACAATTAATTTAAAACAAAAGTTTTTTTCACAAAAGTAATTCTTCAAAGAAAAGTAAAGAGCTCCATTAAGACAAAAATGAGCAGATATAATGTCAAATAATAATTTTCCAAGCGTAAAACTACCACAAACCAACATGAATAAATAAGTGAAACTCAAAACAAACAAAGATTACAATAAATAAACTAGTCAAACTCAAAAGAAGCAGAAATTAACATGAGTAGGGCTGACACCTCCATGTTCCTGAAGCTCAGAACGAAATTTGCACTCTACTGAAAACAAAATACATCTGAAAATTTTTCACTTTTTTAACTTTAATAAATCCAAAAATTATTACGTCTTTAAGGAATAAATATCAGTAGGCTATATGTATATTAAACTGTCAATCCACATTATTTATTTATTTATTTTTTCAGGAAAGTAAAAATTGTGTTCTGGTCTTCAGAAGGGTATGGAATTAAATATTCCGTTTATTTGTTTAATAGTTTTTTTCCAGAGGTGGTCATATCGGAATAATGCCCCTAGAAAATCGAGAAACAGCCAGTTCCAATGGGAATTAAAAGTTCAAATGCCCTTTCAAAGGAGCCAAAATGATTGTGCCCCACCAAAGTTCGAGTTTGAGTTCGTATCGGTTATTATATACATTACAATCCACATTTTTGTGTTTTTTCAGCAGTTTCTTAGAAGATTTCGTACAAAACTTTTTTTTTATTTTCTTCACCTTAAATGTAATTTATTAGAATGAAGGCAGAGGGTCCATCCACTTTCTGCCACATGGTGTACATCTCGGAGCGCCACGTTTGTCGCACACTTCCGCATGCTTGGCACAATTACTGCTACGCTTGGTACAGTATCAGCCATGCTTGGCGCATTTTCATGGCACTTGGCAGGCACCACCTGACGTGCGTAATTTCTGAAAATGGGTGTCCCCTCGATCAGCCACGCTTGACGCACTTCCATGACACTTGGCAGGCACCACATGATGTGCGTAATGTATGACAGTGGATGCCCCCTCGATCAGCCACGCTTGGCACACTTCATTGACACTTGGCAGGCGCTACCTAATGTGCGTGATTTCTGAAAATGGGTGTCCCCTCGATCAGCCACGCTTGACGCACTTCCATGACACTTGGCAGGCACCACATGATGTGCGTAATGTATGAAAGTGGATGCCCCCTCGATCAGCCACACTTGGCGCACTTCCATGACACTTGGCAGGTAGCACCTGATGTGTGTAATTTCTGAAAGTGGATGCCCCCTCGATCAGCCACGCTTGGCGCACTTCCATGACACTTGGCAGGCACCACACGATGTGCGTAATTTCTGAAAGTGGATGCCCCTCGATCAGCCACGCTTGACGCACTTCATTGAAACTTGGCAGGCGCTACCTGATGTGCGTAATTTCTGAAAGTGGATGCCCCCTCGATCAGCCACGCTTGGCGCACTTCCATGACACTTGGCAGGCACCACCTGATGTGCGTAATTTCTGAAAATGGGTGTCCCCTCGATCAGCCACGCTTGGTGCACTTCCATGACACTTGGCAGGCACCACCTGATGTGCGTAATTTATGAAAGTGGGTGCCCCCTCCATCAGCCACGCTTGGCGCACTTCATTGACACTTGGCAGGCGCTACCTGATGTACGTAATTTCTGAAAATGGGTGTCCCCTCGATCAGCCACGCTTGGTGCACTTCCACGACACTTGGGAGGTAGCACCTGATGTGTGTAATTTCTGAAAGTGGATGCCCCCTCGATCAGCCACGCTTGGCGCACTTCCATGACACTTGGCAGGCACCACCTGATGTGCGTAATTTCTGAAAATGGGTGTCTCCTCAATCAGCCACGCTTGGCGCACTTCATTGACACTTAGCAGGCCCTACCTGATGTGCGTAATTTCTGAAATGGGTGTCCCCTCGATCAGCCACGCTTGGTGCACTTCCACGACACTTGGGAGGTAGCACCTGATGTGTGTAAGTTTCTGAAAGTGGATGCCCCCTCGATCAGCCACGCTTGGCGCACTTCCATGACACTTGGCAGGCACCACCTGACGTGCGTAATTTCTGAAAGTGGATGCCCCCTCGATCAGCCACGCTTGGCACACTTCCATGACGCTTGGCAGGTAGCACCTGATGTGTGTAATTTCTGAAAGTGGATGCCCCCTCGATCAGCCACGCTTGGCGCACTTCCATGACACTTGGCAGGCACCACCTGATGTGCGTAATTTCTGAAAGTGGGTGCCCCCTCGATCAGCCACGCTTGGCGCACTTCCATGACACTTGGCAGGCACCACCTGATGTGCGTAATTTCTGAAAGTGGGTGTCCCCTTGATCAGCCACGCTTGGTGCACTTCCACGGCACTTGGCAGGCACCACCTGTTGGGTGTAATTTCTGAAAGTGGGTGCCCCTTGATCAGCCACGCTTGGCGCACTTCCATGGCACTTGGAAGGTACCACCTGATGTGTGTAATTTCTGAAAGTGGGTGCCCCCTCTATCAGCAACGCTTGGTGCACTTCCATGACACTTGGCAGGCACCACCTGATGTGCGTAATTTCTGAAAGTGGGTGCCCTCTCGATAAAGACATACTAATCTCAGGTGCTTGATGTTGCTAGGCTTACACGATGGGAGGATGAGACATCATGGTTGCAACGGTAGCTGCAACCTAGTAAAGAGTGAAGCACAGCCTAAACAAAAGTTAAAAATCGCGTTTAGAAAAAAGCTACCTAGTGACAAAATTGCCATCTGACACTGATTCAGGAATGGTGACCATTATTTCGGTTCGTCTTTAAAAGTAAAAGTTTATTGAGAAAAGAAATTAATTGTGATTTTGAAAAAAAGCCTAAAACCCCTCGAAAATGGCGTCAGGTCAAAATGAAAAGTGCTCCATTGAAATCAGCATGGTGGAAAACCTTATACAGGGAAATTACAGCCCCCCTCATTTGCATTCGCAGCACTGATCTGTCTCCCTTTTTTTTCTTTTGTTTTTCTAGCAGGGCTAGGGGGTGGCCAGAGCATCATAGAGAGATGTGTGATAGCTCATTCAAAAGGAAATTTAGTTTGTAAGTGCCCTTTTTAAGTGACCAAAAACATTGGAGGGCAACTAGCCCCCTCTCCCTACAGGCCCCCCCAAAGTCATCCAATTTAAATTTCGAGAAATCCATTTTGTTCAGAATAGTTCAAAGGTCCAATATCTATTGTTTTAGTGATGATATGATCCTCCATATTTCCTGAGGAAAGGGCTGTACGCTGTATTGGTATCGGACCATCAATATCACGCGTATCGGTATGGGCGTATTGTTATCTAGAGTTTTGGTATCACCTGTATCTTAGACAATTTTTTAGTAGCTCATATAAAAGATATTGCTCATATATACGTCCTTCCTTCCTATAAATTCTACCATCAGCAAGTTCCAAATCATAGTTGCAACGGTAGCTGCACCACCAGCAAGTTCTACCTGCGCCACCACCACCATCAGCATGTTCCAAATCATCGTTGCAGCGGTAGCATGGTGCAGCGGTTGCAGTGGTAGCTGCAACCTAGTAAAGAGTGAAACACTGCTCATAGTAACCAGAAGTTCAAAAACATGTTTAGACAAAAACTACCTAGTCAAAAAAATGCCACCTGACGCTGGTTCACTAATGGTAACTATTATTTCGGCTCGTCTTAAAAGTAAAAGTTTATTGCGAAAAGAAATTCAAAAACCCCTAAAAAAAAGTCTTTAACCCCTCAAAAATGGCATCAGATCCAAATGAAAAGTGCACTATTGGAATCAGCAGGGTCGAAAACATTGTACAGGGAAATTACAGTCCCCCTCCTTGAACAAGAAGGAAAATCACTTTTTTGCATTGGAAGCACTGATGTTTCCCTTTTTATTATTTTTTTTCTACCAGGCTTAGGGGGTGACTAAAAAATCATAGAGAGATGTGTAATAGCTCATTCGAACGGAAATTAAATTTGCTAGTACCCTTTTTAAGTGACCAAAAAGATTGGATGGCAAATAGCCCCCCCTCCCTACTGACCTTCTCCCCCCAAAGTCATCCAATCAAAATTTTGAGATACCTATTTTGTTCAACATAGTTCAAAGGTCCAATATCTATGATTTTTGTGATGATATAACCCTCCATAGTCCCTGGGGAAAGGGCTGTAGCCTGTATCGTATCTTACGTATCGATATCACGCGTATCGGTATGGTGGTATTGTTGTTGGGCGTATTGGTATTGGGCAGGTATCAGGATCGGGCATATCAGTACCGGATGCTTTCCAATAATTCCAACGTTTTCTGTGGTTTCCCAATATTTGAAAACAAATTTGTTCAACACCCCATAAGAAATGGTATCAGATCAAATTAAAAGTGTACCATTGGAATTAGCATGGTCAGAAACCATGTATAAGAGGATCCAGGGGGGACCCGGGGTCCCCCAAGATTTTTTGGCACCCTCAATCATTGAGGGCGCTCAATGAATTGAGCGCCAGATTCTAGATCCTTGTACTGACTTTGTATTGAAGACTGTAAATAATTGAAATCACTTTTGTTTTCCATAGCGTAGCGAATTATTTGCCTTTAAGCAAACGCTATAGTCTCTTGAGGCAAACGTGAAAACACTGATAATCTTGGATACAGTTTATCATAGTGTATGACTAGCCTATGTATCATCATGGTTGCAGCGATAGCTGCAACCTAGTAAAGAGCGAACCGCAGCCCATCCGGGTTGCAGCGGTAGCTATCAACCTAGTAAGAGACGATCACGTCCAATGTTAAGTAGTAAACAAAAGTTAAAAGACAAGCTTAGAAAAAAACTACCTAGTAAAAAAAATTGCCACCTGACACGACTTAGGAATGGTAACTCTTATATCGTTTCGTCTTAAAAGTAAAAGTTTATTGCGAAAAAAATTTTATGGTGATTTCAAAAAAAGAGTCTGAAACCCCTGAAAAAATGGCGTCTGATCAAAATAAAAAGTCCGCCATTGGAATCAGCACGGTTAAAAACCTAGTTAGGGGAAATTAGTTAGGGGAAATTACAGCCCCCCCTCCTTTAATAACAAGGAAAATGACTTTTGCATGAGTACCGTAGCACTGATCTCCTGTTCTTTATTTTTTCCTTTTTTTCTACCAAGGCTAGGGGGTGACCAGAAATTAATAGAGAGATGTGTAATAGCTCATTCGAACGGAAGTTAAATTTACTAGTGCCCTTTTTAAGTGACCAAAAAGATTGAACGGCAGCTAGCCCTCCCTCCCTAAAGGTCTTCTCCCCCCCCCCAAGTCATCCAATCACAATCTTTAGATAGCCATTTCGTTCAACATAGTTTAAAAGTCAAATATATTTGGTTTGGTGATAATATGACCCTCCATAGCCCCTAGGGAAAGGGTTGCACGGTGTATTGGAATCAGACGTATTGATATGACGCGTAACGGTATTGGCATATTGTTATTTGGCGTATTGGTGTCGCAGGTATCTAGACAGATTTTTAGTAGCTCATATAAAAGATATTGCTCATATCTACGTCCTTCCTATAAATTCAACCATCAGCAAGTTCAAAATGGCACTAAAAGGGCACATTTGGTGCCATGTCTCAAGTGGAAAAGCTGGGGCTAGTGGGCTACCAGTACTTCTTAGAGTGACGTTTAATGGCTCATTTGACCCCCTTACCCCAACACCTTGCCACTAAGTGGTTGCAGAAGTGTAGGCATGTGGTTCTGGAACCACTCAAAGTTGTATATTAAAAGAAGGATTACTTATTGTTATACGTACTTATTCAAATTATTTACTGGACAATTCCACCGTAATATTCCCTCCATACGTAAGATTGTGCATACAAAGAGGAAGAAAGGCAAATGAAAACAGTTCTATAGGAGAATTCAGGTGATTCGTCCCAAAATTTTTGAAATGAAAACAAACTTAGTTTGTAATAACATTTATCGTACCTACACAAGAAATGATCTTTTTTTTGAAATTCCCATTCATCTCTGAGTAATGAGTGACTTTTTATTTAGGGATAGGTCAAATAAATCCCTAAACCTAAAGGCACATTTCTGTTGAGCTAGCAAATTTTTCTGCAAGTATGAAGATACACAAACCTGTCCGCTCAGTTAACCTTATGTGTCGAAGCTACTCGCCTGGAGCTACTTTCTTAAGTGTGACTAAATTAATTTTTTTTAAACAAAGAATTAAAGATCTATATCTTCTTTTTTATCTTTTATTTTTTTACAAAAAGAAACGACACTATGTTTTGATTTTTTTTTTTCATTCTAAACTTATTTTTTCCTTCAATTCTTGTACGACTTTTTTGTTCAGATCCTTAATAAGGGTTGAGGTGTCTTATCTCCCCTAGATTAAAGGTGATTAGAAATTATATAAAACAAATAAGTTTTCAACTGAAACTAAGGACCAACATTAAAACATAAAACGAACAGAAATAATTCCGTATAAATAGAAAAGGTCATAGCAGTGTTGTTTCTAAATTAAATTTTAATCAAAAACGATCAAAGATTAATTTTAAAAAAAAACAAGTTTTTCCGATGGAAGTAAAGAGTGAAGTTGAAACTTAAAACTAACAAAAATTACTACTTCACAGCCTATCTAACGTATATCAATACAACTAAGGCAAATAAATCAACTGGTGCGATTTCCCTATGTAGGACTATGAAAAGCGTTATAGATTAGTTTGTTGTTGTGAGGCTACGTATTTACTTTTGACTCCTAAATCAATATTCTTGTTTTTATACTTGGCTTTCGTGTTTTCAGTAAAGCGCTAGTTTTCTGTAATCGTACAAACGTAGTGAAATATCACCAGTTGATTTATTTGCATTAGTTTTATTGATATATGTTAGATAGGCTGTGAAGTCCTTGTATGGTATACCAGACAAATACATATGGGAGACCACGGAATCAAATGGGGAGGAAAAAGTCTCCTGGACTTGGATTATGCTGATGATTTAAGCATCCTAGATGAAAGTGTGAGCAAAATGAATGAAGTTTTAGAGGTTTTGCGAGTTCAGGGTGCTAGTATTGGTTTGAAAATTAATGTTAGGAAGACTAAGTCACTAAGGCTAGGAATAAGTGAAGATGAAAAGGTGACGTTGGGTAATGAAAAGATTGATCAGGTGGGCAGCTTCACTTACCTTGGTAGTATTATTAGTAAAGATGGTGGGAGCAGTGAAGATGTTAAAAATAGAATAGCCAAGGCTCAGGGTGTTTTTTCACAGTTAAAAAAAGTCTGGAAGAATAGGAAGATAAGTCTGCAAACCAAAATTAGAATATTAGAAGCTACAGTGATGACAGTGGTCAAATATGGCTCTGAAGCATGGACGCTCCGAAAAGCGGATGAAGATTTGCTAGATGTGTTCCAGAGAAATTGCTTAAGGATTGTTCTGGGTACCCGGCTGACTGACCGTATTTCAAACAATAGGCTATACGAAAAATGTGGTTCAATACCGCTTTCTAGGTCTATAATGAAAGAAAGGTTGAAGTGGTTAGGGCATGTTGTGCGGATGAAGGATGACAGATTGCCGAAGATTGTTCTTTTCGGCCAACCATCTAGGGCTAAACGGAAAGCAGGTCGTCCCCGTCTGGGGTGGGAGGACGTCATAAAGAAAGATTTAAAGGAAATGGGAACTTCGTGGGCGGGTGTAAAAAGGGAGGCTTTGAATAGATTGGGGTGGAGGAGGAGCGTGCGTAGCTGTGTTGGCCTCAGGCGGCTTGGTGCTGTGATGAGTTGTTAGTAGTAGTAGTAGAGTAGCTGTGAAGTAATAATTTTTGTTCGCTTTAAGTTTCAACTTCGCTCTTCACTTCCATCGGAAAAACTTTATTTTTTTAACTTAATTTTTATATAGAAAGAAATGCATAAAAATACATCCTATTTTACAATATAAAGGTTAATGCCGTATCCAGGGAGAGTAGGGGTCCCCCCCCCCAAAAAAAAGGCTAGACCAACTCGTAAAAACATAACAGAAATACATATAAACAAACTTTAATGCGCTTTTTACGTTTTTTTGTACCCCTCTCCAAACAAAAATCCCAGAAACGGCCCTGATAACGGTTATATTAACTTGTCACTGTCAAAATCCTTCCAGAATGACTCCCCACCCTAAAGTAAAATCGTAACAATAGCCCTGGGTGCCTGCAATTTTATAAGTTGTCCAATGGCACTCTAATTACTGTCATGTTGCTGTGGAGATTTTCTTTTCTAATGCAGTATCCAATTACTAATTATTAGGCTGGCTGCTTCTATTTTGGGGTAATCGATCCATGCTATTCCTGAAAATGTATGCCATAAAAGAATATATTGTGCAATAAAAAGCAAAATAGGGATAAGTTTAGATAATGGTTGAATACAGCTTAGACTCTTAAGGAGAGACCAGGATATTTTACATGGAAGGTGGGGGCGGGTACGCCAAAACGTATTAGGGCCTGGATAATAAGATTGTGTATGTTTTAACTAATTTTCCAAAAATTTTCCGAGTTGAAGAGGTTCTTCTGAGGAATCTCCGTAAAATATTGTAGAAATATTTCAGTTTCTAGTGGGATGATAGGAAAAAATTCCCTGTTCTCGCCCGTATGCAGGAACAACGCTATTTAAAGGTATTATTTGTTTTCCATGTCTGAACACAAGAGGCATTCCTGCAAGGCCTCAGATGGTAGAAGCGGTTGCAGTGTTTCAAGGGGGGCATTGATATAAAAAACAAAAATTCGCGAATTATTCGGAACAAAATATAGTATCAGAAATAAAATCTAGACATTACAGAATGAGATTGGGCCTGAATCCCCGTCATTCATTGTGTAAGGGCTTTGGACATCACAGTTCGGAGAACCCATTTTTGGGGGAGAGGGGTGTGTGTGACATTCTGGGGAAATCACCGCTTGAAAAAAAAATAATATAGCTGACTTGAAAGAGGAAAATAAAATATGATTGTAAAATAGGACGAATTCAGGTGAATGTTGGCACAAATCCCCGCCCCTCCCCCCTTCTGGAATGTGAATCTGTCTCAACAAGGATTTTTCTGAATTTACTACATCGAAATTGTCGAGATTCTTCGTACCTCACCCCAAGCAACCGCCACTTCCTGATTGTGGCCAAGTCGAATAGTCTATAAAAGCTTCATGAGTCAGAAATTGAAAAAGAATCCTGGCAATTATATATTTCTAACTTCTAAATATATTATATAGTCTCTTAAAGCAATTACGGGAAGGGTCTTTTGGGATAGCCTATACTGGGAGGTTATTCCACATAGTGAGAGTACGTCGAATAAAGCTCTCGTTAAGATACTCCTCGTGGGGAGTACCCTACGGGATTATGCTCTGACGGGCAGCACAATAGTGAGTGTGTCTCATCGGCTTAGTTCTGCTAATCGAATGGACCAGAGTACATATATTTTTAAGCCACTGACACACAATTTTGGATTCGTTGTAGAGGAGTTGATATGGGTTTTTGGGACACCAACATAAAGAAGACAACCATATTTAACAGTGAGGCAAGTGCAAGACGGAATGGTAGGTTGATCTAGTGGAAGGCTTTCAGATCGGAGGATAGCATCTAGGTTCAAGGAGTAAGATGATCTCACTTGATTAGGGTGTCCAGTCCACATGAAATCCGACAAGAGATTTACTCCTACAAGATGAAGGAGTGACTCTTATTATCGTCTCCTCTTCGACTTCTCAGCTATTCGGCTTTGTTTGTGTTGAAATTTATGCTCCTATCATCTGCACAGTCCTCAATCTTCGCTGAATCATCCCAAGGCTTCATGGTATTCATTTGGATTGCCGCGCTCAGGGATTAGAGTTTAAGTATTTGTATCACCCGTATAATAAGGAGCTTTAATCATAAGTTTATCCCCTAGTTCCTTCATAAATACCAGGAAGAGAGCTCGGCAGTTAAATGCATCGTTGTGATGCTCTTGCTGCCACTGGGTGTTGTTTCGAGATAGAACGTTTTAAACGAGATAAAAACATTAAAAGGTAAAAATGTTTCCAACGACTAATGACCTTTGATGAAATAAATCGACAATGACATGAAAGAGTCAACCATCAACTCCAAAGCCCGGAAACTAAGTCCAGCATTTCAAACACGATAACAAGCTGTTGCGATATCTAAGAAGAAAAGACAAAAATTACCCCCCCCCCCCTGAGAACGAATAACATTCCAATCCTGGGTCCTTAAACCTTATTGGGCGTCAATTAGCTATTGATTTGGCTAAAGACAGGAGGATGATTGGCTGGTAACTTTCTAAACTTTTGGAAAAGATCCAAGTGCAAGCCGCAGAAACTAAGAGACGATAGGGCGAGCAAGTTCAGGGACACTTCTTTGAGATGTCAGTAATAAGAAACCATGCGTGCTTTGCGTCTTCGATACCATGGGTGCTTAACACGATGTATTCATGCAATTGATTTTTGTCTCCAAGCAAGGTGGACTGCACCATCATCGAGTTTGGAAGCCTGAGCAAAGGCTTGAGCAAGAACATGTGCCTTTCCCTAACCAGGCTGTGTCTTGATATCATCAGTAGGGAGTGAGAGGATGGAGGTGGATTTAGACGATAGATGAGCTCTCCATCACTTGACGACTCTCCATCACTGTCTTGAAGATCTACCTTTCAGTTTCTTTTCTGCTCGACGCAGCGCAGGAGTAGGCACGTTCCATCCGTTAAAGACCTTAAACGACCCTGAGGGACGTAAACCCTTAACTTAAACTAAATAAGTATATAAATAGATTAGCTTGCCTAAATAGGAGTAAAGAATTTCCTGGCTACCAGAAATTCAGTTGTTAAATAATTTATTTTAACCTATAAACAAAATTCTGGTTCTGTACCTCTTTTCCTCCAAAGTTAGTGGTCTGAAGTTTCTTACCAGTTAAAATTTGGAGTAAGTTCACTAATGATGTCAAAGAACCAATAAGATAACAAAATTAAAGTTTCCAAACAGTCGCTCTAGCGGATAGTTTTAGAAACGAAAACTTCGTAAAATAGATTAACCTTTCAATGCTTCAAATAAAAAGATTTTGAATTAATAAAAAAAATTAGAAAAAGAAACTGCCGCCTTCTGAATTATAAGTACCACAAAGAGTATTTCAGTACCTTTCCATCGTTTAAAGCCTTATGTAACACATTTATACATTTTCGTCTTCTTCTTCTTGTTTGGATTGCTATGGAGACGCTTTCACATAATCTCACGACCGGAATCAAACTTCGGGTAGAGTAACAAAGACAAAGGTAACAAAACGGTAATCTAGTGTTTTACGTCTCTTGGCATTTTTGTGTTTTACGTTATCTAGTTTTACTGTTTTACTCTTGGCGCCATCTAGCGTTTTACGTCTCTTGGCATTTTTTTAAGCTTTGTAACTTTTTTTCAGAAATTGAGAGCAGACAGTTATTACCACACTAAGTTTACCAGCTACACCAACTAAATTACTTTTTCTTATTATTACACCGAAAAAAGGCAAAGAAACACCAGACACTAAACGGTGTTGCTATTGTCTTTATTAAGACTAGCACCTGTTTTTATTCTTATAAGTTACCTATATTCTTTGATTCCAGGCGTAATGTTATTTCTTATTACGAATCTGACCTCTATTGGCAAAGGGGGTCTCATTCCCCCGAAGAAGAAATGACGCTCACAATCAAAAATTTATTTCATCGGCGAATGCATATTTCGCGGGGAAGGATTAATCAAGGAACACTAAGACATGCTATTTATATGAACATTAACAAACAATTGCAAAATCTTGAGTTTGTGGGCAATTCCAATAGAAATTCCATGCCTCAGAGAAATCCCTGGTAAATGGAAAATAACCTTGAAGCCAATTCTATGCGCGCTGGGAACAAGCACGTAAGCGTTTTTTCAAGGGAGGGACCTGCGGCGAGTAATAAAAAAATCGTGGTGCTAATAATAAAATAAATTTTGTTTGATAATTTCAATTAGAAGTGCTCATGAATTCAAGAAAATATATGATTTTGTGGGGGAGAAAATTAGCCCCGAAGTCTTCCTCTTGGTACGTCCTTGGCTAGAAAATATAAATAATTTCCACAAATTTCCAACCTTTTCCGTAATTAAAAAAACTTTTTCCACAAAATAATTTTTTCAAAGAAAAGTAAAGAACTCCATTAAACAAAAAATGAGCAAAAATAAAATAAATAATCTACCAAGTGTGAAACTACCACAAATCAGCATCGATAAATAAATGAAACCCAAAACGAACAGAAATTACAATGAATAACGAGTCAAACTCAAAACGAGCAGAAATTAACATAACTTGGGATCAGAACCCATATGCCTTCCCAAGGCCAGAACATAATTTGCACTTCACTGAAAAAAGTATAAATGTTTTATTTTTATAACTTTAATAAATCAAATAATATTAACATTGTGATTGCTAGATATCAGTATATGCATATTAAACTGACAATTCACATTCATTTGTATTTTTTTCAGTAAAGTGCAAATTATGTTCTGGCCTTGTTAAGGCATAGGGGTTTTGCGCCCAACTTATGTTAATTTCTGCTCCTTTTGAGTTTGACTCGTTATTCATTGTAATTTCTGTTCGTTTTGGGTTTCATTTATTTATCGATGCTGATTTGTGGTAGTTTCACACTTGGTAGATTAGTTGATTTTATTTTTGCTCATTATTTGTTTAATGGAGTTCTTTACTTTTCTTTGAAAAACTTATTTTGTGGAAAAAGTTTTTTTTAACTAATTTCTGTTCGTTTTATATTGACATAGACTTTTCAGGGAAAATGAAAATAATACTTTAAATCTTTTCATTTATTTTAAGCCTTTATAGTTTGGCCTGCTATTTGTATGCTGGAGAAAAATTTTCAGCAATTTTAGCAACATACACCCTTTTAAAATCTGGACACAAATAGTAGTGTTTAATTTAGTTTCATACCTCCTCTAGATGACCTATGGAAAACTTGATACCAATCGCAAAAAAATCTGTTTACTTTCTTTGATAGCTTAGATACACTTACGCTATTTTGATTTGGTTAAATTTTAAGAGCAGAAGTAGCCCCAAAAGTTTCAACATAATACCCCAGTCATTTTTGGAATACTGCTGAGATGCCTTATTGGGAAATAGCATTAACACAGTGCATTTTAATTTAATCTTAAGGCAACATTTAGTTTTTAAACATAATGGGAAAATGGGAGGGTGGGCGTGGAAGGGAGAATAGTTACCCTTCAATCACTTTCGACTATTAAAAAGGGCATCAGCCCTTTCTATTTTCAATCGAATGAGCCCTTTTCGAAGTTCCTGCGACAACTCCTTCGATAAGAAGTGCCCAGGTCTAAACAACAACAACAACAACAAAAAATAATACATTATACCCACATCTATCTTTACTATAAAAATGTCAAGCCTTTCAATCACTTTCGACTATTAAAAAGGGCACTAGGCCTTTCGATTTCCAATCGAATGAGCCCGTTTTGAGTTTCTACGGCAACGCTTTCTAAAAACACCTTATATGCCCCCAGGGCATAAATTGCAACCCTTACCCTAAGGGCTGTTAGGGTGGTTGTCATCCTCTAGGACTTAATTTCCAGAACTTTCAACTACGTTAAACAAAATGGCTTTCTCAAAATTTTGATTGGATGTGTTTGGGGAAATGGTGGGCGTGAGAGGGGGGTTAGTTACCCTCCAATCACTTTCGACTATTAAAAAGGGCACTAGCCCTCTCAATATCCAATTGAATGAGCCCCTTTTGAAGTTTTACGACAACTCTATCTATAAAAACCTTATATGCCCCCAGGGCATAACTTACAACCTTTGCCCTGGGGGCTCTGGGGGGTTTGTCATTCTTAAATACCTAATTTCCAGAACTTTCAACTACGTTGATCAAAATAGCTATCTATAAACTTTGATTGAATGTTCTTGGAGAAATGGTGGGCGTGAGAGGGGGGTTAATTACTCTCGACTCACTTTCGACTATTAAAAAGGGCAATTTCAATTTCCAATCAAATGAGCCCTTTTTGAAATCTATACAACAACTTTCTATATGAACCTTATATGCCCCCAGGGCATAACTTAAAACCCTTGCACTGAGGGCTCTGAGGGGGTTATCATCCCAAAAGACCTAATTTCCAGAAATTTCAACTACGCTGAACAAAATGGATGTCTCAAAATTTTGATTGGATGTGTTTGGAAAAATGGTGCGCGTGAGAGGGGGCTTAGTTGCCCTTCAATCACTTTTGACTATAAAAAGGGCACTAGCCCTTTCAATTCCCAATTGAATGAGCCCTTTTTGAAGTTTCTACAACATCGCTTTCTATGAAAACCTTATATGCCCCCAGGGCATAAATTACAACCCTTGCCCTGGGGGCTCTGGGGAGGGGGGAGGGGTTGTCATCCTTAAAGACCTAATTTCCAAAAATTTAAACTACGTTGAATAAAATGGCTATCTAAAAATTTTGATTGGATATGTCTGGGGAAAAGGTGGTCGTGAGCGGGGGGTTAGTTGTCCTCCACTCTCTTTCGACTATTAAAAAGGGCAATAGCCCTTTGAATTTCCAATCGAATGAGCCCTTTTTCAAGTTTGTACAACAAAGATTTCAATAAAAACCTTATTTGTCCCCAGGGCATAACTTGTAAACCTTGCCCTGAAGACTATGGGGGGGGGGAGTGTCCAGCTCAAAGGTATAATTTCCTGAACTTTAAACTGCGTGGAACAAAATGGCTATCTCAAAATTTTGATTGAATGTGTTTGGGGAAATGGTGGGCGTGAGAGGGGGGTTAGTTGCCCTCCAATCACTTTTGGCTATTAAAAAGGGCACTAGACCTTTGAATTTCCAATCGAATGAGCCTTTTTTGAAGTTCCTACGACAATGATTTCTATAAAAACCTTATATGCCCCCAGGGCATAACTTACAACCCTTGCCCTGAGGGCTGTGGGGGAGTGTCCTCCTCAAAAACATAATTTATATCTAGAAATCAGCTACGCTGAACAAAATGGCTATCTCAAATTTTTGATTGGATGTGTTTGGGGAAATGGTGGACGTGGAAGGGGCGTTAGTTGCCTTCCAATCACTTTCGACTATTAAAAAGGGCACAAGCCAATACAATTTCCAAGTGAATGAGTCCTTTTCGAAGTTTCTACGACAACTTCTTTGATACGAAGTGCCCTGGTCTAAAGGAAAAAAATAACAAATAATACATTGTGCCAACATCGCTCTTATATGCCCCCAGGGCATAACTTAAAACCCTTGCCCTGAGGGTTGTGGGGGAGTGTCCTCCTCAAAAACATATTTTCTATCTGGAAATCAACTACGCTGAACAAAATGGCTATCTCAAAATTTTGATTGGATGTGTTTGGGGAAATGGTGGGCGTGGAAGGGGTGTTAGTTGCCTTCCAATCACTTTCGACTATTAAAAAGGACACAAGCCACTCCAATTTTCAATCGAATGAGCCCTTTCCGAAGTTTCTACGGCAACTCCTTCGATACGAAGTGCCCTGGTCTACAAAAAAAAAAAAAAATAATAATACATTGTGCAAACATCGTTCTATTGCGCTGCCTATGATACCTGTAACACTATTTACTCGGGGGCGAAGTTGCTTCCGTTTACGAGCATTAAGTTGAAACAAAAGTGACGAATGGCAATGTCCATGGGAAATATAAAACCCGGGACATATATTTGAACATTGGGGGAGGGGGGTTGTAAAGTAGAGTTAAATGCTGTTAGGAATAACATAAGTAATCCTAAAAATCCTAAAATGCTTACTCATATCTTTCCTAAAAGTATTTCACTTTACTTCACCCCAACCCCCCTAATGTACAAATATAAAGCTTATATTATATGTTTCCCATGCATTTTGCCATATGTCGCTCTTTTGTTTCATCTTATTTACCCATAAAAGACACAAAAACACATTCTAAATTGTGGCATTGGTATAACGGAAAATATCTCAAATTTCGTTTAATTCGCTTATATTTTTACTTTGAGAAATTTACCCTTTCTTACCTCCAATCCCCTTCCCCCCCACAAATATTCCCTACCCTTTAAACAAAACTGCTGAGTATGTGCCTAGAAGCGCTAGATTTTTGTTCTGTTACCCCTTACATAACAAGAAAAAGATCTTAAAACCCACGACCTTATACGTACGCAAAATATTTAAACAGAATATAGTAGGCAAGGATTTCAGCAGAAATGAGCCGATGATCTCCTCCGTATCAAAATGACAACTCTGTACCTTTATCCAACATGAATATCTCGTGATATTTAGGGTGTGTTCTGGGTAGGAATTAAGATTAATAAAAATTAATTATTTATTATAATTTACGTTCCAAAACAGCTAATAATAAAACATTTGGTAAATTATTTGTATTTAGAATGCAGAAAGGACTAAAATGTTAACACCTTTTGCTAATTATGAGCATATAAGAAGTAAAATTTTAAAGTTATGGGCCATTTTAGGATGAAGCTAATAACAAATGGTTATTCGTAATTAAGTATAATTAGTTTCTAGAATGCACTCTTTGACTTATCGTTATGTGAGAGCATAGTTTTCAATGCCGGCGACCAACGACTATTAGACAGAATGGAAATATTCTCCTATGTTTTAAGATATCATGAGTAAAGTGGCATCAATTCGGGGAAAGGGGACAGGGGAGCTTGTGAAACCCCACCTAGATTTTGAAAAAAAAATCTAATTTTGGGATATCTTCGTTGAAAAATGTCTTTTTTTGTATCTTTTTAATTGAAAAAAAAACAATAAATGTGCCCTCCCCAGCTATTGAAAATATATTTTGCCTCCCTCTAATTTTTTGTGAATTGGCACCGTTGGACAAGTACTAATATACGACTCATATATATGACGGTATAGGAATTATGATAGTGACATGAATCATTGATAGTGAATCATTATTGATAGTGAATCATTGATAGTGAATCATTATGATAGTGACATGAATCAATTATGATAGTGACATGAATCATTTAGTGATATGATAGCGAGTGATAGTTATATGAATCATTTACAGATGATATACAAACTTCAAGATATAAATAATTCTTTTTTAATTTTGAAATTTAGAACTATTGTTTAGTTCAGACCCACTGAATAGGTTTTCAGAATAATATCTTAACTTATTTCTCTGATTATTAAAAAAAAAGTAATTTTAAGTAATGAATCTCATCAAAAATACGGTTCAATTTACCGATTGAGTTTTATGACTCCGATGTGTAAACGTTATATTTTAACTAACGTTAAAGTATCACCATTTTTTTTCTAAAACCAAATACAGGTTAATTTTTTTGAAATAAAACTGGTAAACTTTTCCTTTTTAAACTTACTCAGTGCCAAAGCGTGTTCGAACCTTGTTTTTCACATACTATTTTAAAGCGACGCTAATAACGTTTACCGAGGGGCTACTCTCTCTCAGAAATCATGTGCACCAGTTGACGCGTGCCAAGTGTTTTTGGGAATGTGCCAAACGGTTTGGGAACTGTGCCAAGCGTGGCGGAACAGTGTGGCACACGTGGCGTTCCGAGATGTACACCATAGCGGAAAGTATGTGCCCCCTCAGTGTTTACTTACAGCAGTGTATTTTGGAAACCTCTCTATTGATAAGACAGTCATGGGGGATTGGATAGGGGTGTGTTGTTCATGCTGTTTTACTTCCCAGGAAGATGAAAGAAAAGCTGGAAAAGAAAAGAAAAAAAGAAGAGCCAAAGAAAAGCAGTTTATCAAAAAGAAGGATCTGTAATATTCTAAGAACGGACGAGGAACGATTGAACGATTTAGAACGATTGATTAAGAAAGATTAATCTGAAGTACAATTAAGCTCAACGATTAAGCTCAATTAAGAACAATTGAGCGGAAGTACATGTTAAGGAGGACACTGAAAAGTACTTAGAGGCGGTCAGCCCCCTCCCATGCCTTTTTTTGTTGCCCTCTGTCCAAAAAACGTTCGACCAAAAATTTAAAATGGCCATCTTGTTCAAAATAGTCTAAAGGTCAAATAACTATGCCCACAGGGGCGACATAATCCCCCACAGCTTTTGAGAGGGACACCGAAAAAAGAAAAAAACACTGTGTGCATACTGGTCGTCAAAAGGGCGTTATTTTTGAGAACTGAAGAAAATTATTTCTGCCCCCTTCCCCAAAGCACGAAATCCGAAGTCCCCTCAACCCCCTCCCACAAATCTTGATCTCGATCCCTCAGGCGTGACATAAAAGAGGGTCTGCTTATAATAGATTTTCCTCTCAGATTTTCTTCTACAGATTTTCAATCTTCGTTTCTAATAATTTCGGCTTCTAAGAAACAACCTGTCCTGGAATTATTTTTCATGTCGATTCAGTTATATAATAAGGCATATTTTTGATCGTTTTTTACTGCAAATCTGAGGAATATGTCCGCTTAGAATCCAATTAGCCTTCAAATCAATATTAGCTCAAGGAATTATTTAAATCAATAATTCCTCCCCATCTAGCTTGGGGAGGAATTGGCGTCTGACCCTGCCTCCTTCATAATGTGAAAATACTACGAAAACATATATTTATGACTGTAAAATGGCTATATAAACACTATAACCGTCAAGCATATATACAGAAGAGAGAATGAGCCCAGGGTTGTCACCCGGTGAAAAAATTACTAGATTTTAGTGATTTTCTGGTTGATTTGGTGATTGTCTTCAATAATCTAGAGATTTATATGCAAATTTAATGTTTTTTTGTTTAGGCAATGTAAAAATTCACTAGAAATAGTGATAATTCACTTGGGTTGGCAACCCCGATTGAGCCTGATATCCTCTGACATTTCTTACTATTCCTCCTATACCCATCTGCGAGTTTCACATGTTATACCTTTTCTTTTCTTAGGTATTCAAACACTCCCCAATACCTGATTTATATACCCCCCATGCTGCTGGGCCATCGGTACTTGTATGATATATCCACTACCTAATATTCTTCTAATGTTTCTCTGACGCTCAGTCCTAATGAAATATACCAAAGTAAGATAAAAATATAGAAAAAAAATTCGGGATATATATTTGCACATTAGGGGGGGGGGGGGTAAAGTATAACGGGTCTGCATACCTAATGTGCTAGGTACAAGTAATCTGCATATAATGTAGTAAGAATTGCTTTCACTTCACACTGTCCAAATGCTTTACCCCCACCCCATCCCCCTAATGCGCAAATATATAGCCCAAATTATATATTTTCCGTCTATTCTGTCACTTCTCTTTGTCTTGTCTCATGCTTAGCTGAAAGAAACTAACGAAAAAAACTGGTTCTATAATGCGTCAATGAATGAACAACCTGAGCGGTAGTGGGTTTAAAATGCAAGTACCGGGCCATCTTTAAAATGAAATTATCATAGCGCATATCCTTTCAGGTTTTTATAAATTAAATTTTGGATTTAAGCTTCTTATAAATTCTTACCTAATTTAAAAGCAATTTAAAACAGTACCATTGTTAATTTTTGTTCTAACTAGACTTGCCAATTCATTTCAATATACATATCCGAAGAATGAACTGTGAATGCACTATTTGACGAAGTCTAAAAAATAAATATGAATAAAATGAAAACGACCGTTGAAATCAGCGGAAGATTCTCATTATTTACTTATATGCTTGAGTATGGAAATAACTCGTAAGCGTTTTAATTAATTCGGTTCTTTGAATGGGCTGACTCAAATTTTTTCTAATATAATTATCTACTCATCAGTGGCGAGACTGCAATTTTTGGGTGCCATTCCCATAGACGACTATTCTCTAAGTATATAAAGTTGGGTATGTATATATCGTTAACAATCATCGGACAAGTCTACATTAATCGGAAAAGGCAGCATATTTGGCAAACTAAGAAACGAATACACTCACCATACCAAAATAATATTTTGGTATAAATTTTCAAATGAAGGAATATCCATTTAGAAAATTAACATTAAGGGAATTCGATATATCATTTTGCAAGCTTCAGCGTCGGCTGACTGTCTCAAAGACAAAGGACCCATTAGTAAATTCTCTCAGGGGACTTGCCTCCATCGAAAACTATGAGAATCTGTAGATTGACTATGAAGTTTCATTTAGAAGACAGAGAAACTGTACGTCCCCTATGTTGGCAAGGTTTTGAGGCAAAGCGGGTAGCCCCAGAGGGGTAGTCCCAAAGCTGCCAAAAGGCCTGATTTTTTAGCCTTTTCCGGGCAGCCATGCTAAACCATCTTAGTGACTGCTCTTTTCTGTACTTTAAAGTAAAATTCTCCTCCTTTTAATTGAAAAAACAAAATTCACGTTTTCTAACGATGTAAGTTTTATTAAATCTGAAAATCTCTATCTCTGGCACGAAACGGCAGAGGATAAATGATTTTTCTAAGATTCCTGGGAAAGTAGGTGTCGCGTTTTAGTCGCTAATTCGGATGTTTTATCCAATTCTTTACATGGGCGCCCATAAGGGGGGGGTGTCAGGGGGGTCGCCCCCCCCCCTGGCTGAATGATGCTCCCTTAGTTTTATATTTTTCTTCTGAGATTTCTATTATATAGCATTAAAAGTGCCAATTAGACCAGGTTTGCCCACCCCCCTGGAATTAGGTTTATGGGCGCCCATGATTCTTTACGATTTATGGCAAAACCACCCAATCAATTCTAAATATTTTGGCCACGCCCACCAAAAAAGTTTATTATGAACGAGATAGGGTGATCCTTTAATGTACTAAATCCCCTTAAGCCGTATAGGATACTTAATGCTAATACATTTACATATATTAAAAATGCTATTACATACATTAAAATTAGATTTAATATTAAATTGAAGGTTCCAAGAATGCTTAAATGTTTAAAGCATTTGATTAGTCAGAAGTTTGCTGAGCAAAAATGAGCGGATGTCCAGTGGTGACTAAGTAAAACCTATTAGACAAACAAACTCTAAGCATGAAGATGTAGGGGCGGTCCTAATAATAGGGAACTAATCAAAGAACAATTTTAGCAGGAGTCATATGATCTGCCCAATTCACTCCTAGTTTGTCAAAACTTTGGCCTGGTCTTGAAGACTTAAGGGGGTTCGATGTCTTGAAGGATCCCCCTATCACTCCCGTAATATACTTTTTTGGTTTGTGTGGCCAAACTATTTAGAATTGATTTAGCGGTCTTGCCACAGCTAGTAGAGCTTGGATAAGGGATCCGAATAAACGACAGAAAATTTAAAACCGGCACCTACTTCCCCCCAACCACATAGCTTAAAACCACTTACCTTCTCTCGTTTTGTGCCGGAGATAAATATATGCAGTTTTTGTTTCTTCGATTAAATAGAGCAGAATTTTCTTTTGAAATTCTGGAAAGAGCAGTCCCTAAAAACGTTCTACCACACCTACTAGGAAAACACTAAAAATCAGCTCAAAGGAGTTTCATTTGAGCAATTTAGCACCTTATTGAGTCCCCTGTTGTCTTGACGCGCTGACAGTCATTGCAAGCGTTCTTTCGACATTACGTATTAGTTTGATCAAGTAGGGCTGGGGGGGGGGCAAATGTGATTGGTAAGTTTCCGTAACTTTAGAGAAAACCCGATTATAGGAAACCAGCCTATTTGTATTTGCTAAAACTCTAGAGGGAGGGAGTGTCTTTTCTCTCCGTAAGTTATTTCCAAATTATGTTTTCTGAGAGCTTACCCTGTTTCATATTACGGTTGAGGATGGAGTTGAAAGTCTCTGGATCAGTTATCCGTTGGGAGGGGGTAAAATGACTGAGAATAAAGGGTGGGGACGAGGAGAAGGACCATAACTTTGTTACGTTTTTTAAGCATGTCCTCCAACATTTTTCGCTGCTAGTAGCAAATATATAGTAAAGTACGAAATACTTTATAATATATATATATATATATATATATATATATATATATATATATATATATATATATATATATATATATATATATATAATATATATATATATATATATTATATATATATATATATATATATATATGAAATATATAAAATATATAAATAATAAACTATGTAAAATATATAGTAAAGTATTCGTAAAAATATGTTTTTAGGAAGGGCATGGACCTGGGGGCATCCATGTCGTGCGTAATGTTTGAGCTTTCAATAACAAAAAGACTTTTTACATTTTTTTTTTTCTTTTTGTACAAACCTGTATTTCCGAGGACTAGCGGCTATACTTACGGCTGTAAAAACTTAGGAGTTAATCAAAAGCTTTGATGTTAAAACCTCAAGAAATTTAATAAGTAAACCTTTTAAGATTGATTTCTCAAAGGTTCGTGTTAATACGCTTAAGAATGTTTATTACCAATTTTTTATTATTATTATTATTATTATTTTAACCTCTTAGGTTTAAGTGAGGAGTATACTACAACTATTATTACTACTAATAACGCATTGTAGCACCAAGCTGACTGAGGCCACCACAGCTGCGCATGCCTCTCTTCCACCCCAATCTATTCATAGCTTCACTTTTTACCCCTCTTATGTAGTCCAAATTTCCTTTAAAACTAAAAACATACATGCCAAAAGGAATCAAATCAACCCTTGTCATCACGGTTACCGTCAGGGAATTTTCCAGTTCAGGGGAGAGGGGAAGGGCTACCCCCTCCCCAGTTAAGGGGAGACGGGAAGGGAAGGGGGGGAGGACTTTCTGTACCGACATTTAAATGAAACTATTTATTGTTTTCCTTTTTACACATTTGTTTTGTGCCTTCTTATTTCTCAGGAGAGGGAGTGGCGTCAATTCACAAAATTAGGGGGGAAGGAGTATATTTTTCAAAATCTAGGGGAAATACCAAAACAGGTTTTTTCAATTGAAATATCAAAAACGATATTTTCAAATTTTATGGGGCGAAACAATTAAGGTGACACATGTCCTCCTCCCAATCGACGCAACTGAGGGGATGTGGAAATACACCCTCCTGCTGGTATCCATGATTATTCAGTTTATAAACAATCAACAAGTTTCTTTAAATGATGAAAAATAAAAAACAAATTAATTGCGTCATCGCCCCTGAAGGCTCCATGGACTAGAAAACCCCCCCCCCCCGCCAAAAAAATGGGTCTAGGGTAGTTATTTACAGTTTATTGATATTTAATAGTACAAACTACAAAAAAAGACGCAAAAGAAAGAAAAAAACAGTAAATATACAACAATAGAAAGATGGAAAATTACCCCCTCCCCAACAAAAAGATGGAAAATTAAGCAGAGTCCATGGAATTTATTACTAGTTTTCTAAGAGCCGTAATTGACAACTAGGGGTTGAGTTAGGGAATGCGTTCCTTAAGGGCGCATTCAGGATTTTTTGCGGGAGGGGGGGGGGGTATTTGTTCAGGGGAACGTTTTACACAAAAAGCTTAAAAAGTTCCGTCAAAAATTTGTTTATTTGTATTTTTGTTGCGTCTTTACGAGTCGGACAAAATTTTTGCTAGGGGTGGGGGCGTTCAAACCCGGTAACGCCCTCCCCTGGATACGACCTTGGCGTTTCATATAACATGCCATGCGATTAAGGGTTTAAAATCAGATCTTACAGACAAAGTAAAATAGATTTGACATAATTCAAATACTGAAGATAAAAATGATGAACTATAGATAAAAAATAAACACACTCATAAGAATACTACCTCAGCAACAATTGGCAGCAGCAGCAGAGCCTCCCCCCCCCTCCTACAAGAAAGATCACATCAGTTTCAAATCCATTATGCTTAGTGAAAAGATCAGGCGGAGACACGATAACATTAAATTACTCATAATTTGCACAGTGTATGTATAAACTGTATACCGCACCGACGAGAAATTCATGGACTCGTTAGGAACCTACACTTCTTAAGAAGTACGTGTATGGATATGATCAAAAGAAGGACATTGCGGATTTGAAATATTGGCTTTATGTTACCGAAGGCCAAAAAAGGTTTGAATTGTTAATATTGATCGCAATCCTTTCCTGTTGTAAGATATTTACTCACAGTAATCTATTTTGCGTAAGAGTATTTTTATCCTGACTAGGATTAAGATTACTTAGGGAGAAATCGTGTTCTTAGAGAGACAGCGACTTAAAGGTTGAACCCTTTCTTGATAATTCTAAAAACGCCAAAGATAAAATTCTGGATTATCAAAAATGAAGATTTTTCAGAGTCTGAAGGCCCTCCTCTTCAGTGCGATCATACTGCCCCCATTGGTTAATCTAAACATAAATAAGGTGCACTTTAAGTTACCACTGTCAGGGAAAGGGTTTTGGGGTTTGAAGCCCCCCCCCCAAAAAAAAAAAAATTCTCAAGCTCATAAAACCGTAACAGAAATACATACAAACAGATTTCTTATGCATTTTTTAAAGTTTTTTAGTATACCCCCCCCAACAAAAATCTTGGATACGCCTCGCAGTACCTGGAAAGGATATAGTTCAAACTAGGCACGCATACAAGAATTAATTTCACTGAAGGGGGCTGGCACCTAGTAGAGAGGGCGCCAAGTTCTAAATTTTTAGAACTTGGCCAACTTCATCGAACTCCCAAAACTATAAGGATTGTCGGGAAGATGTAGATAAATCGTGAAAATACAGAAGCTTTAGGGGGCGCAGGTCAAGAGGATATCCCAAGTAGTTGCCTGCTTCAAGTTTAATGTGGTGATGGAATCGGACTTGGTTGTATTCGCTTGCTTTTGAAACATTGAAGCCTGGATGTCCGTATCTCCACTACATTGGTCCAGTAGAAAAGACTAGAACTTGCCCAAGCATAAACACAGACACGCGGATTCACGAAAATTTAAGTGGGGGGGGGGATTGCAAGCATAAACATAGAGGCGCCTATTCACGAAAATATAGGTGGGAGGGGGCAAGGGTCTGTTTTCAATTTTGTCAATAAAGATACATAAAAATAACATATTTTTCAAAATCTAGAGCTTTTGAAAAAATCAAAAACGAAGGGGGGGGGGTCTAACCCCGTAACTCCCTGGATATGGCCTTGCCTTCCATGTTTTTTAACTAAAATAAACTTTCAGACTGTGCCCATTTTATCAGAGTACGGCACTAGAACCTTAAGGTCCGAACCAATGGTGCTGATCTCCGTCTCAAGGCCCTTCAGCCAGGAGGTGCAATGGAGGGATAGGGCCAGCCATCCTGTGCTCTTGCATACCCTATATAGTATAGTATATAGCTATAGTATAGTATTGGCTTTATATAGACTAATCAAAGAAGCAGCCTTACCAGGTCTATCGGCTAAAAAATAGATCCATCTTCTTATTTATTATATTTCGTTTGGAACTTATTTATTTTTAGAAAAAAACCTATTTTAAGAGCTTTATTTTCGTGTTATTCCAAGAACACAAATAATATTTTCATTATAATATTCATAAAATAAAAAAAGCCAGAAGCTTTAGAAAGAGAGCAAGAAACTCTAAACTCGGTCGGTTGCTCGTGCTTCCCAAGTGGCTCTGTGTTTCAGTCAGGAATCCTTCTTTGGCTTAAACAATAGATGATATAAATACTATCTATATATTATTTTCATATTTGGTTCCTGGATGATATCTGAGGCGGGGGACAAGGGGGTCCATAACCCCGTCCTAAATTTCTAGAAATATCGAGAGAACCATTTATGTACAAATTAAGGGGCTACCCCAAGGAAGCGAAAACTTGAGAAGGGTTAATTGTTCTGTTGTATTGCTTTTCTTTTAATGTTTTCTTTGTGTGTGTTTTTTTTTCTTTATATGTTTTCTTGAATAAACCCCCTTATTTAAAAACAATTGTGTCAGGCTTTTTTTAGCCATTTTCAATGATAACCAATCAGACGTTGATATTGTAAATATATCTTCATTTTTAAAAGTGTGTGTAACCAAGAGCAGACTTAGATATTAAAATCTCCCCTCCCGAAATGTCTTTTGGTGAATGCGCTCTATTTTATTCTTATGGATTTATTAGGGTTTATTCGGCTCATTAAAAATTGTCATTTATTTTCATCTGTTGTCATTTACTAACTATATTTGCACTATAAAACCCCTCCCTCCATTTATTTGTGAGTCTTGTGATACCTTTATTTAAAAGGTCAGTAATATGTCCCTTAATTAAATAGAGCTACGAGAAAGATACAGAAAACTGATAGCTTTCTAATATACTTGAATCAAGTTGTTTTGGTCCTTAGAAATGGCAAAAAATCAATAGACCCTATTGCCTACTACGCTTCCTATTCTCTAGTACCTGTTGATTTTAACATGCGCTAGAAATCCTGCGCCAAGATGTGTTCTTCTCTTTGAATTTTCAGATTTAGTGTTGGGTACACTTCCTACATAGTTTCTCTTTTCTATGACCTGATTATTCCCTGGATTAAAACTTAGAATAGAAATAGGAATTTTGGGAAGCCATATAACCTAGGTAAATTGCTGTTTTTTTTTGTTCTGGAGATAGAGCTGAATGATTCAAAACCAAATTATGTAAAATTGAGTTGGTTGTGGTAAACCGAATGGTGTTATGTCACGCCTTGCACGTGCGGAGAATAGGGGAGGGGGTAGTAAAAAAACAAATTTCAGTTGATAATTTGAATAAAAAGTAACCGAAAATTCGTGAAAATTTTGGAATTCAGGGGGGCTCCCAAGAACTACCATGTGTACTTTCCTCTGTAATATAACATGAATTTTAAATGAGAAACTGGAAGTTGTTTTTGTTTATTTTGCTATTATTAATGACTGATTATTTAAAAGAAAACATTTTCTAAGGTCATGATATGACGAATATATATATGTCATATATGTTTGTCATATCTTTTTACATGTAACTACATTTATTTTACATTCGTCGCGTATTTTACAATTTTTAGGACTGGTTTTAAAAAAAGAAACATTTTTTTAGGGATCCAAGATATGACAGATACATATTTGTCATATCTTCTTACATGTTTTTTCTACATGTTTTTACATTTTGTTTTACATTTGTCAAGTGTTTTTTACAATTGTCAAGGACTGGTTGTTAGAAAAGAAGATTTTCTATTGTTCGAAGATATAAAAAATACATATTTGTCATATCTTTTTGCATTTTTCATACATATTTTTACATTTGTTATATTTTATTTACAATTATTAAAGATCGGTCGTTTAAAAAAAGATGGATCCAAGATATGTAATGTCATAGGCAATGTCAAGTATAGTCAATAACCGATCAAAGTTCCTGTATTCACCTACCCCCTTAGAATTCTAAGTATGATGAAATTTGAAAACGGTTGAAAAACATGACAATTTTCTGGCGTAAGAAAACTGTATTTCAAACCTTTCTATTTTAATTTTAATTTATTTATTAAATTAAATTTATTAATTAAATTTAATTTAATAAAATTTATTAATTTAAATAAATTTATTTAACTTATTTATTAATTAAATTTATTAAATCTATTTTAATTTATTTAGTTTTAGAAGAAAGCTATAGACAAGAATATTTAAATGAATTTTAATTCATTTATTAAATTCATATTAATATGAATTTCATTTAAATGAATGAATAATATGAAATGAATAATAATTATTCATATAATATGAAATGAAAATATTATATTTGAAATAATATGAAATGAAAATATTATTCATATAAATGAATAATATGAAATTCATTTAAATGAATTTCATATTAAAATTAAATATTTTTATTTAATTTTAGAAGAAATGCCAGAAATAGGCATTTCTGATTAGCTTCTAGGAAATTTGATTTCTATTATCAAGTTAAAAAAAAAACAAAAAAACATTTAAATGAAACCTACAGAATTAGTGACACAAATTACGCGTCAAATTTGTGAACTTGTAATTCTAATAAGCTTTGAATCTGCCAAAATCATTAGTATACATTTTTAGCTAAAGTTTTAACTTTATACAAGTATAGCAACTACAAAATAATTTTGATTAGATGTATTTGGGGAAAAAAGGGCGTGGGAAGAGAGCTAGTTACCCTCCAATCCCATAACTCACTTAAAAAGAACACTAGGAATTTTATTTCTGTTTGAACGAGCCCTCTCCTGATATTCTAGGGGCATTGGTTTGGTACCCTGAAAAAAAAAGATAAACACGCATCCGTCATCCTAATTCTGGCAAAAAATATAAAATTCCACATTTTTGTACATAGGAGCCTGAAACTTCTACAGTATGGCTCTAATGGCTCGGATACAGTTTGGCTACAACGTGCTGAATCTGATGTTGTAATGTTCATTACGATAAACACTTTTAAGATCAATCGATTTTTAACACTTTTAAGCATCCGTCATCTTCCTTCTGGCAAAAAACATAAAATTCTACATCTTTGTAGACAGGAGCTTGAAACCTTCTACAGTTTGGCTCTCTGATATGCTGAATCTGATGTTGTGATTTTCATTAAGATCAATCGATTTTTTGGGGATATTTCCCACCTTTTTCGAAAATCATACAAATTTTCTCATGCTCTTTACTGCTGATGGGTAACATTAAACTTAATGAATTTTTTATATTTGGAATCAGCATTAAAATCCAATTCCTTTGGTGAATTAATTATTGCTAAAATTCCGTTTTTTAGAGTTTCGGTTATTATTGGGCCGAGTCGTTCTTTACTTATAGCTTGTTACCACGAACTGCTTGGGTTGTTTTGTTGCAAATTTATAATTACAATCTACAGTATCTGAAAGAGGCCATTAAAGTAGTATCGATGACCTCATTGATTGTTTACAACAATATTTTAAAAACTTAAGGTGATTAAAAAATATATCACCGATATTTTTTTCTTTTGTGCAATAAATAAAATTGTATGTCAAAACAAAGCTTTTAAATACATGTTTCTTGGAACACAGTGAAACTGGCATCGTTCGGGAACTCGGGGAAAGAATTTGGCTGTGATGGTCTTTGTTTTTTGTTTGGCTTTGATTGTACCCAGGATGCCGGGTATTCCTTCTTCCTCTGAGAATGAAATCACGTGGCCACAAGGCCACAAATAGGCCACAATTCAAATAGGCCACAATTGAATTGTTCACAAGGTAAACTGAGAAAATTTTCTCTTTTACTGCTTCGGTACTTCAGCGTCAAAGCACTTGATAAGGATTAACAAACAAAAGGAGAAATAAAGCCAGTTGAACTTTAAACGGAAATTCAAAATTTAAATTCAAAATTTTTCATATTTCCACCGTAATTATTTATGTATTTTATGCCGTTCGTTTGTTATTTGCTCTTATCGAATTCGACTTTCCTGTTCCCTTACAATAAATTCCTGGGCAAAGATAAGGTAAGGTAAATCCTTATTAATACAACTAGTTACAACAACTTCAACTTTTATTTTTAACAATCACAAATAATTAAATAAATAAATAATTAAATAAATAAATAATACTTTCGCACTGAAGAAAAACCTATGAGGGTATGGGGTCATGCGAAAGCTCGCGTAACTACTGACCTATTAAATTAGTTATTGAATTAAATAAAATAAAAAATTATAATTGTTATTATAAAATAAAAATATAAAATAAAACTATAAAAATAATAACAAATCCATTCTTCATTAATCATCAATAATCAACCCCCTCTTTCAACCCTGTACTCCCAACCCCACCTAAACCCCAAGCCCTTCCCTACCTCCCCATCCCACCCTTCCCCCCTACCCACCCTACCACCCATAATAAAATTCAACAATTATCCCCCCTCAAAAAAAAAAGAAAACGCAGTAGGCCTACATGATTTTATTGCAATAAGAAATCATAATTGTTATTATAAAATAAAAATATAAAATAAAACTATAAAAATAATAACAAATCCATTCTTCATTAATCATCAATAATCAACCCCCTCTTTCAACCCTGTACTCCCAACCCCACCTAAACCCTCAAGCCCTTCCCTACCTCCCCATCCCACCCTTCCCCCTACCCACCCTACCACCCATAATAAAATTCAACAATTACCCCCCCCCCCAAAAAAAAAAAGAAACGCTGTACATGATTTTATTGCAATAAGAAAGGCAAGTGTGTTCTTCTTCACTTTTATCTGTAATTTGTTTTAGACTGCGCTAAATTAGTTATTGAATTAAATTAAATAAAAAATTATAATTGTTATTATAGAATAAAAATATAAAATAAAACTGTAAAAATAATAACAAACCCATTATTCATTAATCATCAATAATCAACCCCTCTTTCAACCTTGTACTCCCAACCCCACCTAAACCCTCAAGCCCCTCCCTACCTCCCCATCCCACCCTTCCCCCTACCCACCCTACCACCCACAATAAAATTCAACAATTATCCCCCCCCCAAAAAAAAGAAACGCTGTACATGGTTTTATTGCAATAAGAAAGGCAAGTGTGTTCTTCTTCACTTTTATCTGTAATTTGTTTTAGACTGCGCTTAATGTGGGCAATTAATGTAGCCCTAGCATGAAAAAAAGTTAAGCCAATTGACTCCTCATTTGCAATCAGACACAAAGTTCCGCCTGGTCCACTCTATTGCAATAATAGGCTTAAAAGCCTGAATATTAGGCAAAATTCTAATTCCTAAGTGGGCCCAGAGGCTGTTTTAAGGGGGAGACAAAGGGGGTAATTTCCACGGGTACAGAAATTTTAAGGGCGCAATATTTCAAATAAATAATCTAACGGTTATAATCATTTTGCATTTTTCTTTTCATTTTATCTTTATTTAAAAAAAGTAGAGGGTGCGGTTTGCGAAATTTTGTTAATAATGGATTTTTTTTTATTTGTTTTGAAATTTTTGCGAGAAAGAGGGGGGGGGGGGCTCTAATCAAGATTTTGACCTGGGTGCAAGAGAGGCCAAAACTGCAACTCGCTGGGCCTTTGGGATACTTTTAGTGTTAAGGTTGTTACGGTTTGTGTTACCGGCGGCTCTCACGTCTTTCTTCCTTCGTATCGCAACAGTTCCCTTCACACCACAACTTTGTTTTTATTACGTAAGTTCACGTCATCATGTACAGCGCACACAATCATCATTCATGGAAACTTTAAATTCGAGTTAAATAAATACACATACTTTTTAACTTCCGTAAACTCAAACCTTTTTTCATCAAATATCATTTTTTGACATGAAAACATTAAATTTGCTCAACTTCTCCTGTCAAAGTTTTGTTCCATCTTACGGTCAGGCCAATCTAATATGTTACCAAGGACATATCTAAGATTTTTTCGGGGGGGGGATACAAAAAAACAAAACACGCATCAACAATTTTTTATTTATTTTTTTACGTTTTTACGAGTCAGACAAACATTTTGGTGTCTTGGGGGAAGGGTCAAACCCCCCAACCCCTCCCCTCTGAATGCGGCCTTGTGTGTTACGGAGGCTTATGAGGTGTTTCGGGATTTCAATAGGTTTAAGTCCATATTGACTCAGCATGGCAAGCAAAAAACGGAGACGAAGAAAAAGAAGAAACAAAGGGACAAAACAAGGAGGATAATTTCCAGTCGGTGAAAAAAACGAAACAAACGCTCCTATGGGATCGCTTTTTTCGTTTTTTTCAAGTTGGTTTTGATTCCGCGAACAATTCAAAATGTTAGTTCTTCTTTTGCCAATGCTCCCATTTAACCAAAATTAGGGGGGGCAAGGATTTATATATATATATATATATATATATATATATATATATATATATATATATATAATATATATATATATATATATATAATATATATATATATATATATATATATATATATACATATATATATATATATATATATATATGATATATATATATATATCTATATATATATATATATATTATATATATATATCATATATTTTATATAAGTATAATATTTTAAATATAAAGAGAAATAACCTTTTGATCTGCTCGTGAAATAAAAACTCAATAAAAAATGGAGCCATCTAATAGATGAAAGCAATGAAGCGATGAACTTCGCTCCAATGAGATTGCTTTTTTCGTTTTTTTTTTAAGTTGGTTTTTATTCCGCAAATAATTCAAAATGTCGCTTCTTCTTTTGCAAATGCTGCCAATTGATCAAAATCAAGGGGGGGGGGAGGGCAAGGATTTGTCTTCGATTTTTTCATAATGAATGTAAAAAAAAGTATTTTTCAAAATCTAGGGGTGAGATTTTTTTAGCATTCCGTAATGAAAACAAGAAAAAAGTATTTTCAAAAATACCCCTCTCGCCTCAAGTGGCCACCCCCACCCTCTTAATGTGCAAATATATAGCCGAAATTTGTCTTTTATGTTTATTTTGTGCTAAAAACGGCTTGGAGGGGATCATTGTCAAAATATCTGCTTTGTTTCATTTTTCCGCTTGTTGGTAAGTATCTCCATTGTTTTGCCATTTTCTGTTTCGTCATTTTTTATGTGTTGTTTTTAAGTCGGCAATGCTGGATTTAGTGTGAAAGGAAGAAGGGAATGCTAAAATCCAATATTTAGGACCCTATATAAGATTTTTCTCTCCCGTTCTAAGGATATGACTGCCCGAAATTCGAACCTAATATCCTAAAAATCCATTTTTTCAGGTATGACGATTTTATTCCGGAGGACTTTTCAATATTTAATTAATTTCTACTGCCCCGTAATAAATATTACGTAATAATTAATAATTATTAATAAATAATTACTTAATAAATATTCTAGAATAAATATTACGAAAACTGAAAGTCAAAGTGGATATGCAAATTTTCTTTTTTTTCACAAAAGTTTGGTAGATTTTGATTTAGTTTTCAATTTTTCAGTTTACTTTATTTTTTTGAAAGATTTTCTTCACATTTCTGAAAGTTAATCGTAGGTTTTATTCAAGAAGCATGGCTACTTTTGTATCGTCCCATATGTGTGATAAGGGGACAAAGCAGGGATACCAATTCACCAACATGTAGTGGGGGTAAGGATGTTTGAAAAATGAATGTACAAAAAACTATTTTTGAAATCCATGGGGGCCTTGTCAAGGCCATAACGGCACGATAAAATCAAGGGGAAAATGTAAAAAAAATGAGTGATACGACAATTAAGAAATTAAACATACGACACTTAAGAAAACGTACGACAATTAAGAAATTCTAAGGTGGTTCCCTTTTGATCTTACTTGATTGAAATGTTAACTAGAAACTGTGTGAAACTATCATTTTTGGCTATTTACCCTCTTATTGCACGGATTGGGCCAGCTTCAAGATTCATAAGTATTCTATGCCTTGTTTCTTTCAAATACTAAAATTGAAGATTATCCCCCCCTCCAAGTCTACAACTGTTATATTATGTGTTATATAGATAGATAGCTAGATAGATAGATATCTATTGCAATAAAATCCGCTTTGGGTCATGGCAAGAAAATGGAAAATCGCACAAAATAATAGCGCATGATTATAACACTCATAGCAAAGTATAGTAGCCTACATAACAATGACAACGCAAAATTACAAAACAAAACAAAAACATAATAAAGCACACAATACCATTAAACTAACATACATAGATAGATGTATGTTACGTCTATCAAGTAGACCCCGAAGCCGCGCCGAAAAGTCGGCGGCGCGCCGCCGAAAAAAAACGGTGGCGCGCCGCCGAGCTTGCATCAGTGCACTGACGCCGCCGCTGATTCTTTCGGCGGCGGCGTCACTAGTACGCCGCCGTTTTTTTCTCTTTTTTCTTATCGATATCGACCTCCGAGCTTCAACCGTCATCCTGGCTAATCTGTTTCTTAAAGATAATACAGTTATCTTGGGCTCGCCATGTATATTGGTTCGTAGGAAGGAGAAGAAGAAATTTTTCTTGAAACAAAAATTCTACCTTCCACTTTAAAATTCTGTTTCATTTTACTTTCTGATTTTTCGGATGAAAAGAGGTAGGTAAAAGAGCATTAGGCGGTTCAGGATGTTATCATAGGCATCGCAATCGCGCTGCCTAAGCAAAGAACAATGTTGGCACAATGTATTATTTTTTTTTTTCATACCAGGGCAATTCGTGTCGAAGGAGTTGTCGTAGAAACTTCGAAAAGGGCTCATTCGATTGGAAAATGGAATAATTAGTGCCCTTTTTAATAGTCGAAAGCGATTGGTAGGCAGCTAACACCCCTTCCACGCCCACCATTTCCCCAAACACATCCAATCAAAATTCTAAGATAGCCATTTTGTTCAGAGTAACTGATTTCCAGAGAGAAAATATGTTTTTGAGGAGGCTACTCCCCCACAACCCTTAGGGCAAGGGTTTTAAGTTATGCCCTGGGGGTATATAAGAACGATGTTGGCACAATGTATTATTTTTTTTTCCTTTAGACCAGGGCACTTCGTATCGAAGAAGTTGTAGAAACTTCGAAAAGGGCTCGTTCAATTAGAAATTGGAGCGGCTTGTGCCCTTTTTAATAGTCGAAAGTGATTGGAAGGCAACTAACACCCCTTCCACGCCCACCATTTCTCCAACACATCCAATCAAAATTTTGAGACAGCCATTTTGTTTAACGTAGTTGAGAGTTCTGGAAATTAGGTCTTAGAGGATGACAACCCCCCTCACAGCCCTTAGGGTAAGCGTTGTAATTTATGCCCTAGGGGCATATAAGGTGTTAATAGAAAGCGTTGTCGTAGAAACCCAAAAAGGGATCATTCGATTGGAAATCGAAAGGCCCAGTGCTCTTTTTAACAATCAAAAGTGATTGGAAGGCATGAGATTTTTATTGTAAAGATAGATGTGGGTATAATGTATCATTTTTGTTGTTGTTGTTGTTGTTTAGACCAGGGCACTTCGTATCGAAGGAGTTGTCGCAGGAACTTCGAAAAGGGCTCATTCGATTGAAAATAGAAAGGGCTGATGTCCTTTTTAATAGTCGAAAGTGATTGAAGGGAAACTAATCCCCCTCCCACGCCCACCCTCCCATAATTTATTTTTTTATTATTATTTGAATTATTTAATTATTATTAATCATTTTAATTTAATTTTTGTAATAATTATTATTTTAAATGCGCGATTTAATTATTTTTTAAGTTTATTTGATTAATTAATTAATAATTTGTTAGTTATTTTCGTTTGTTTACTGCGCCCTCTACTTTATTTTAATATAAATAAAATTTCAAAATTATTAATTTTTGAATTTTAATTTTGTTTGTTTTAAAAACATTTTACAAAATTTTGAAGTTTTGTAATTTTAAATTACAAAATGGTTATAACCGTTAGATTATTTATTTTAAGTTTTGCACCCCAAAAATTTTTACCCCGGGGCAAGTGCCCTGGTCCCCCTAAAACCGCGTCTGAGCCCGCCATCCCCCTGAACAAAATCCTGGATACACAAAATCCTGGATCTACTTTATTTTAATAAAAATAAAATTTCAAAATTAGTAATTTTGAAATTTAATTTTTGTTTGTTTTAACAATATTTTACAAAATTGAAGTTTTGTAATTTTAAACTACAAAATGGTTATAACTGTAAGATTATTTATTTTAAGTTTTGCACCCCGAAAATTTTTACCCCCGGGGCAAGTGCCCCGGTCCCCCTAAAACCGCGTCTAAGCCCCCCATCCCCCTGAACAAAATCCTGGATACACTTTTGCCTGTAACTAAGCCGTAAAATATCAAACATTGATAAGAACTGACAAAAAGCAAAAAACATAATCCGAAATTACTAGTTTTTCCTGCCAATATTGACTAATTCATAGTGATGATAATGATCATTATTAGTGTTTAACATGTCTTTCAACTTTTTTTTTTTTATTTGGGTTAGACTGCTGATTCGAATGTATAAACAAATGTCACTTTCAGATAAATTGAAGACAACTGTAATCGATGACTCATTGCACAAATTTGTCAAGATACTCTTTGACTGGTTTCACGATTTTTTATTTATCTTTTTTTTTAATTTGAAATTGTAAGAATCGGATTTTTTTTTTTCTTTTTTTTTTCAATACCTTAATTTTTTCAGGTGTAAAATTAGAACTTAAAAATCAGAAGTTTTTTTCAAAATAAATCAATAAAAAACATTAAGGAGTGCCAATTAGGGCACGGAGGGGGGTGGACAGTTCCCCTTCCTTGGATTTCGAAAGAAACATTTTTTATATCTTCGTTAAAAACATTAGAAAAGCAAAATTACAATCGGTACTTTATTAGTAGCCGGGCAACAAGCGAGGTACTGTATAGCGAACATAATAAAAGAAACTACTCAAGCAGGTTCTTTCAACGGAGAACTTTAGTTTTTGGGTTTGAAGGTTACCTAGGTTAGGTTACGTATTTAATATATGCTATGCTTTACCCCCTCCCCACCCCACCCCCTAATGTGCAAATATATAGCCTAATATTGTTCATAAACTATTATGTTTTTAGCATACTTTGTTTTATTTCATTAGCATTAGCCAAACTTCACTTTAGCGGTTTGCCCGGCTACTAAAGTACCTTACACTCTTTCATAGATTTAGAAGAAAAAAAATTGGTAATTTGAAAAAAAAAAAAAAAAAACAATGCAGAAAAGCCCTTGCCATTCCCTTCATTGTCGTCAATTGGCTCTTCTCAGAACAAGCAAATTATTTAAAACAGGTAGGCTACTCAAACTAATTTCGACGTGGAAGGTAGAGCGGAAATTCGAAAACCTGTAGTAAACAGACAAAAAAAAAAGATAAAATCCATTGAGATTTCAGAATGTGGAGGGGGGCACAAGCACAAAGCCATGTACGTGCCTTGGTTATGCAGCATATAAGCTGTATATATTAAAATAAATTTGTCAAGATAATCTTCGACTAGTTTTGGTTTTTTTTAGAGGGGTTTAATTTGAAGTTATAAGAAATGAATCTAATTTTTTGTCTCTTTTAATACTGTTGTTTGTTCTATTATTATTATTTTTTTGCTTTTGAGTTTTAAAAACAGGACTAAAAAAAAATAGAAAACTTTTGCAAAACAAAAACATAAAGTAACAAATGAATTATTAATTCCAGACAGGAACTTAAGCAGAAATAAATCTCGGCCGAGGGGAAGAGGGCAAATTCGGAAACGCGCTGTAGATAGATGATTTACACAAAATATGACAATATGTTTAAGGTTTCAGAGTGAGGGGTCAAAGGTTAAACCCCCCCCCCCCGTACATACGAGCCTGTGTCAGGCATTAGATGTAATTTATAATCGGAATAAGTTTATCAGCATTATCTTTGACTAATTTCAGGGAATTTTTTGTGTGAAACGTATAATTAGAAGCAGGGGCGGCTTTTTATTGGGGGAGGGGTAAGAGGGGTCCGTATCCAGATAGTCAAGGGGTATTGGATATATAACAGTTTTTCCCACAGTATTGGGGGGAGGAGAAAGAGGGGTCCTTATCCGGATAGTCAAGGGTTATGGGATATAAAAAAAATGTTCCCACATTATTGGGGGAGGAGCGAGAAGGGTCCTTATCCGGATGGTCAAAGGGTATGGGATATATAACAGTTTTTCCCACATTATTGGGGGGAGGAACAAGATGGGTCCTTATCCAGATAGTCAAGGGGTATAGTATATATAACAATTTTCCCCACAGTATTGGGGGAAGGAGCAAGAGGGGTCCTTATCCGGATAGTCAAGGGTTATGGGATATAAAAAAATTGTTCCCACATTATTGGGGGAGGAGCGAGAAGGGTCCTTATCCGGATGGTCAAAGGGTATGGGATATATAACAGTTTTTCCCACATTATTGGGGGGAGGAGCAAGAGGGATCCTTATCCAGATAGTCAAAGGGTATAGGTTATATAGCAGTATTTTCCCACATTATTGGGGGGAAGAGCAAGTGGGGTCCTTATCCAGATAGTCAAGGGGTATGGGATATATAACAGTTTTTTCCCACGTTAAGGGGGGAGAAGCAAGAGGGGTCCTTATCCGGATAGTCAAGGGGTATGGGATATATAACAATTTCTTCCCACATTAGTGGGGGAGGAGTAACTGCCCCACTTGCCCCCCCCCCAAACGACGCCTCTGATTTGAAGCTATAAGAATTAAATCTTTTTTTCTCTTCGGATGATGTTATTTTTTTTATTTTAAAACTAGACCCTAAAAATATGAATGTTTTCGTAAAAACAATAACAACAAGGACAAAATAAATTGTTAATTCAAGACAGGGGCTTAAGCAAGAATTAATCTCGGGTAGAGTGTAGTGGGAAAACTCTGAAACCTGCAAGAAACTGGCAAACTACACGAAAGATATGATTTATTTGAGATTTCAATTGGGGGAGGGGGCAGACTCAAAGTTTCCATGCATGAGTGAGTGGGTCATGCACTAAAACTGATATTTCTGTCAAAATAAATTTGTGAGATAATCTTTGACTAGTCTTAGGAATTATTTTTGCGAAGGGTGTACTTTGAAGTTATCAGAAGTGAATCTTAATTTTTTGATTCTTTCGATACTTTAAACTTTTTTTGTTGGTGGAATAGGGGGGGGGGATAAATATGAAGACTCACAAGAGACAAGAACAAAAAAGGAAAATCTTTTGAAACTACAGAGGGGAGGTGTAGTTACACGCCCAAAACCCCTTTGTAGACGCACCTGGGTTGTGAACTAGATGTCATTTTTTTAATCGACTAGCTGTACCCGACCCAAATACTCATCGAAATTATTGTTGTTTTTCGTCAAATTTATGCCAGAATAAACTAAAATTTCAAGAGTTAAATACTGAGGACAGTGAAAATGCATTCTTTTTGTTTGACCTTGATAAGTTCAAATCTGCAGTTGAGTGAAATAAATCTTCAAACAAAATGAAATGAAAATGAAATCGTTTTGCTTGAATTGGCTAAGTGGAAATATGCAGTGAAATGAAAGGAAATCCTGAAATGAAATGAAAATGAAATATTGTTGTTTGAATAGGTTAAGGAAGTATGCAGTGAAATCAAATAAAATGTTGAAATGAAATAAAAGTGAAAAATGAAATTTCATTCTTTGAATTGGTTAAGTGGAAATATGCAGTGAAATGAAAGAAAATTCTGAAATGAAATAAAAGTGATATCTTGTTGTTTGAATTGGTTAAGCAAATATGCAGTGAAATGAAATCAAAACTTGAAATGAAATGAAAGTGAAATGAAATCCCACTCTTTGAATTGGTTAAGTGGAATATTGATTAAGTTGGTATGCAGCTCTGCAGTTTTGGTAGTAACAGGCAGGGTCGTATCCAGGATTTTTTTTTTTTTTTGGGGGGGGGGGTTATAAAAGGATTTTTTTCGGGGGAGGGGGGGGGGGTTAAAAAAGTTAAAAAAACTATCAAATTTGTTGATATTCTTTTTTGTTACATTTTTACGAGTGAGACAAACATTTCGGGGGGGGGGGGTTCAATCCCCTACCCCCTGGATATAGCCTTGGCAGCTGATGACAAAAAAAGAAAAATTCGTGAAAAATCAGCAAAAATAAGCCTAGATTGCCACAAAACATATGGCACACATGGCACCAAACATATTAAGAGCATTCAGCTTTCATCTGAAGATGTGGTAGTATTTGGGATTCAATAGATTTTTGATGTTTAAATTTTACGGGTGAAAAGGGTTGTCAAAAGTATTTGATTGGTTTTTGCTTGTTTTTTCGTGGTTCAACAGGGTAACACAGACGAAAATGTAACATCATCCTAAAACATCGTATTACGAATCAACCAAAAGAGAATATCTTAGAAAATCATAGTTTTCAGGCATGATTCATCCTTTTGGAAATCTATGGGGTTAGACAAAATATATTTTTCAATTTACAGGGGGGGGGGCTATTTTGTTGCTTTTTGATAAGAATTCCAAAAAAAGATATTTTTCAATGAAAATACCAGGAAGGTTTGATCAAATTATAGGGGGATATAAAGTAATGCAAATTCACCCTTCCCCTGTCCTCCCCCTATTTTACTTGCCTGGGTGGGAAACTTATTATTTAGGTATGCGCATATGTAGGCCTATGTAATAGATATGAAACAAATTAATCGGACTGAATAATCAAGTAGTAAAATATAATCGTGTAATCTAAGACTGTGGTGTATAATTTCAAGTCTTGTTCAATGTTCAAAGTTACCACTCGATTAAGCGCGATTGATGTTGCCAAATTGATGTTGCCAAATGCAACGTTCCAAATGTTGCAAATGTTGCAAATCAATATGAACATAAGGAATTTTTTTTTTTAGAAAATCTCGGTTTTCAGGTAAGATTTACCATTTTAGAAATATATTGTGGAGAGGGTGTAGGCAAAAAATATTTTCGAATGTCTAGGGGGAAGTGCATTTTGTTGCTTTTTCGGTGAAAATGCAAAAAAGATATTTTTTCCATGAAAATACCAAAAGGGTATTTGATTGTTTTTTAAGTTTCAAAGTCCAGGGGGATATAGGGCGAGGCAATCGCCCCTATCCCTGTCCTCCCCCTCAATTGGCTTGCCTGGGTGGGAAATTCAATATTTAGGTATCTGCTCATTGAACTAGAATATGCAAATATATGTAATAGATATGATACAAACGAACCGAACTGAATAAACGTGTATTTTCATAAGTAAAATATAATCGTGTAACTTAAAACTTTGGTATATAACTTCAAGTCTAGTTCAACGGACAAAGTTGTCATCTGATCAAGCGTAATTAATGTAGCAAAAATGCAAATCGTTGTGCATTTTGGATTAAAAATTATATTAGTATCTCTGTCTGTCTGTCTGTCCGTCTGTATGTCTCTCTCTCTCTCTCTCTCTCTCTCTCTCTCTCTCTCTCTCTCTCTCTCTCTCCTCTCTCTCTCTCTCTCTCTCTCTCTCTCTTTCTCTCTCTCTCTCTCTCTCTCTCTCTCTCTCTCCTCTCTCTCTCTCTCTCTCTCTCTCTCTCTCTCTCTCTCTCTCTCTCTCTCTCTCTCTCTCTCTTTCTCTCTCTCTCTCTCTCTATCTCTCTTTCTCTCTCTGCTATAACTACGAGGGAGGTTGGGGATTAAATTCAACAAAACAACAAAATCAGGCAAATTTTCTGAAAATTTTTGAAAAATTATGGGAAAGTTGAAATATAAACTTTATGATTTGTAAGGGAGTGAGCCCACAGCCCCCTTTGTCTATGTATCTCGTTTAGACCCAATACAAAATCTTCTCTGATCATCAGGACTGAGGACTTCATTGTCGTTAACACAACTGAATTGTTTAAAATTGACTCTTCCTTATAGATGAGTAGGGTCGCCGCTTAAGTTGGCGAGGTGTGAGGGTACGATGTGTGAAATTACGTCGCTGATGATTTAAAGCCTAAAAATTAAGCCTGGACGCGCAAAAATATCGTTCTTCGTTTGTCTTATACGAATATCTTGATTATCAAAACTATAAATGATCATCTCCTTCTTCTCAATACAAAAAATGACTTATAAATCCTACATTGCTTTTTACTTGACTATATTTACGATTTGAACTAAACATTTTACAGCTGCCAGAGGTAAATCACGCCACATTTGGCTCTATCAATGACGCAGCAGGTTGTCAATTCGTCAAATGATAGGTTCCACCTGGCAACAGCATATGCCTAATTATGGTGCAATTTTTGGGTCCTAAAATTCAAACGGTTTATAAGTACTAAGTGAGCTTCTTTAAAAAGACAATGCTAGGTTTAAGGCTTTGCGTTTTTAATTCCTATATTTGGCTTCTATGGCTTCAACTGAAAAAAAGAAATAAAGAACAGAGTAGCATGATGGCAAACATGCAATCAAGCAGGAGTTTATTTTAGAATTATCGTGGCTCCAACTTTGGAAGGCCAGGGTTGCCAGCCGGTGAACGAAAATCACTATATTCTAGTGATTTATGTGCTGATTTAGTGATTTTTACTTTAGGCAATATAAAGAATCACTAAAACAGTTATAAATCACCAGGGCAACTCTGACGAAGGCGGCGAAAAAAAGGGTAAATATTCTCCAAAACCGTTAATTGCGCACAGGGCGTTGAATCGACATTTCGGTTGCTGTGTCTTTTTTACAGGGGTGGGTAGCAAGTCTGGAGCTCTTGCTTGCGGCAGCTGGTATCGAACCCCGGGCCCTGCATTGACAAACAGAGCATTAATCCATTGTACTCCCACAGAGCATCATAAAATTTGGCATGTTTTCAATTTTATTGTTCAGTTCTTCCGAAAAATCCGTTCTGAACTCCACTCGTTTACTTGCTCATTGTGCTGATTTATCCTAGTTAAGTTGGATTTGTTTGTATATTTGTTGGACTCATTCTCACTCGGCCTTTGACGGAGTTTAAGCATGAAGAAGAGTCTAAAACACAGTTTATAGAATTAGCAGTAAGATCATTCTCTATCCCTCCCATTATAAAAACCCGGACAGGGGTGCGAGTGCTCCGGAGAACATTTTTGCAGATAGAAACATAGGCGTTATCAGATCTTTTCGCGGGTAGACAAGTCAGATTTCTCTTGGACACGAAACAAGTGGAAACCCGCTATTACGAATAATGCACTTGGTAACCATTTCTCAGTGATTGACGATAACAAACTAATCCGCTAAGGCAGAAACAAGTGGGAGGAGCTTTTTGTTCGCACCGAGACCGAAGACCAGAAATTGTCTGCGATAAGCTTACTGTCTATAAACTGTGGTCTAAAACCTGGTTTTTGACAGAGTCCACCGTGTGAATTCTGCCTAAGGCTCGCTTTTGTCATAGTTATGGCTACTGTGTGTATGCCTTGTACGACAGGACATTTAGGATACGATAAAAGTTTTTACACGCATTTAATATAAAGTGAAAGAGGCACGAACACCAACACCAAGGGCGTACCCAGTATTTTGTTCAGGGGGGGGGTGCTAAACAACTTTAAAAATGCATTAAAATTTGTTTATATGCATTTTCGTTATGTTTTTATGAGTCGGACGAAATTTCGTGGGGGGGGGTGTTCAAACCCGTAACCCCCCCCCCCCGCATACGGTCTTGAACAATACTGTCTGAAATCTTGATTTTCTTATAAGTTTGCTCCTAAATCGTATGCGCACATGATGAAGCACAGGCAATTTTTTTTTTATTATATTTGTGATTATGATTTTTGACTATATGCTTTGTTTCTACACAGCCCAAATTTCTTAACATATACTTTGACTGAAATTTTATCCTCTATTTCAATTTTGGTATTTCAAGCCCCCCCCCCCCGCCCCCTTAAGTATATTTATGATTAGAAGATCTCGAATTCTTCTTTTAGTTTTAGTCTTCTTCTTTTATTACATTCAATTTGACACCATTTCCTGTAGTACCCAATTTCCTACTTCTACTACATAATAAGGAAATTTATATTCCATTATCCCACGAAGTCCCACAACTCCCCCATACAAATCAAATTTCTTAAACGAGAAAGCTACATTCACCGGAGGAAAAAATGGCCCAATCAGTAATCCTTCCACCCACGTCTTAATTCTTACGTAGGTAACCCTGACTTCCAATTTCTAATGTAACAATGCCTAAATAGGCGTGGTGCAGGACCAGGGGCACCGCTAGGAATTTTAGGGGGAGGGGAGGAATTTTGAGGGGAGGACAGATTGTTTAGAGCGTGAATTTCAATCACTAAATGAATGGGAATAAAATAAAGTGCTTGAAATGTATGGTAAAATTCTAGATTAACTGATAATTGAGATAGCGAAAAAATTGACACTTCTTTAGAATCAGAAATTCTCCCCCTCTTGTACGGATTATTTTTTAGGTCAAAACAAATTTCACTTTCTTAGGTGAATTCGCTGTTGTTCTAAAATTTCAAACATTTGCATTTAAGCACTTTAAACCGCGGAAGGGGGGGGGGGTCGAAGGGGGTATTTTCCGTGGGGGGGGGAGGGTAAATGCTGGTTCCTTGAATATATATATATAGGCTTAGGTTTCAAAACAAATTGTCCTCCTCTTACTTTTTCCCATTAGGAGGGGGACATTTCTCCCTGGCCCATCCGTGGTGACAGCTATGTTTAGTGTCTCAGAACTGAAAGTTGTACATGGCGATAAACTAGGGGGATATGCACATGCGTTCCCTCCTGATTATCGTAATTTTGTGCTCGCAGCCACATGCCTTTCGGGGTTCTAAACGGAGGAGGTTGACCTTTATTAAAGCTGTCTTTCTGGTTAAACAATTAAATAATAGTCCAATAAATTTCAGATGAAACCCGCTCAAATATTTCCAAATAAGAGATAAATATTACTAAATAAACAATTGGATTCAGCATTACGCGAGTCATATTTAAATGTTTCCAACTAAAGGACAACTCATTATTTCTATTTTAATAAATTGCATAATGTACATATAAGGCAATGCACTTTGAATTTACCGATGTTGCAGCAACACATTCAAGAAAAAGACAAGTTCTTGGAATTGACAAGCTGCTGCTGTGGGCCCTGCATTTAGCTATTTAGGGGGTGGATAATCCTGTCTGCAGAACTTAGGCCTTCTTAGAAATGCTATTTTGCCTCTGTCCTTTTTTTTCTCTTCCATAAGCAACTCCTCAAAAAACTATTGTTTCTTTCATATATAAACGGATGATACTGACATGGCTGTCAAATCTGACATAAAATGTCATCTGAAGACATAAATAGACACCTTGAAACAACATTTATTTCTATAAGATGCAACTTTTTATCTGACCGGAAATACTGGAGAAACTTAAAATTTCCGCACAATATATTCATTCCAGGCTCTTTTAGAGACAGAGGGAGCCAGGTTTCAATCTTACGGCCAAAAAATATTATAAGAATTCGTATCAGAAAGATAATCATTCTGAAAATTGTGATAGGAATAAGACTTCTTGGCATCTTCACCCATTAGAGGATCTGTATCCAGGTCTGGATGTACCAGTAGGCCCACTAGGATCAGACTTAGGGACGCACAATGTCAGGGGATGCAATCAATTGTCACTGGGTGATTTTCTTCTTAACAAAAACTGGACCAATGTTATTTATCGTCAAAGTGCCAGATGAACTCCACTGCCGTGCAGCCTATTCACCAAAAAGTGATTTTAAAACAACACAGAAATTCCGTAGTCACTTATAAACTGTCAGATTTTTTCCCAAGAATGGTAGCTGAGACTTCGGTATCACCTCTCAATTTCATTACTTTTGGCTCATCAGTTGTGTTCTGTTCCCCTCCAAAGTTTATTCTACCGCCCCTTTCATATGAAGTGCCTCTGAGAAAAAATAAATGAACCCATATTATTCTTCATACCCTTGTGGGTCTTTGCTATAGGCAATGCTATACAATTGCCCCTTACTTAAGCAAGAGAGTAGAAATTTCAATTTCCCTTCTAACGAAGATCTGGAATTATCCAGGGGTAAATTTCCGTGAGGAAGAGGAAATTCTCCGAAGGGGGTATTTTCCCGGGGGAGGGTAAATGCCGGCTCCTGGAAGAACGACGGCATTAACACAAGATTTCTATGGGATGTGAAATCTCAAATAAAAATGAGGATATTGATTCTGCTTTGACCCTCCACATCATTGAAAATCCAGATCATTTAGTTGTTTTCGATGAGGTAACTTTAATATCTGATGCAAAAGGCTTCCCACATTGTTTTAGGAACGCAACTGAAATAAAAAAAAAAAAAAAAAATCCATAAATAGAGACCTTGCTTTGAATACACATACTGGAGATAATCCTGTAAACTCAATTTACAATAACATAAAATTAAAGGATTTAAATAACATTTTTTATTCAGTTTAAATTAAGATCAGCTGCCCATTTTTTTTAATGAAAATTAGGTGAGTAGATAAGGCAAGTCAATCACTAAGCAGAGAATTCTTGCCCAATCTAGTTGGTGAATATTGTTTCATTTATTCTGGCTTGGTTTCATTAACACAAGCCCTCTCCCCCCTTGTCCTAAAAAATTTTCAGGCCAACTTTTAACAAAGTTTTCATGTATTAACAAAATTATTTTCAACTTATTGCTTAATGAATAATTTTTTTAATTTTATATTTAAATTATTTAATTAATATTCATTATTTTAATTTTATTAATTTAATTATCGTCATTTAATAATTTTAATTTTTTAATTGTTTTTATTTTAAAATATTTAATTTATTTTTATCCATTTATTGATAATTTTATTAATTATTTCTGTTTATTAACTGCGCCCTCTACTTTATTAATTTCAAAAATTACAAGTTCTTGTAACCATTAGATTGTTTGTTCGAAATTTTGCGCCCTATAATTTCTGCGCCCGGGGCAAGTGCATCCTCTGTCCCTCCCCTAATACCGCCTTTGATGATACGTGTGGACCATGTTCGTCACCATGAGCAATATTTCAACAAAATAGTATAGTCTTTTAAGACATACGAGATATTTTTTTACACAAGTCAAATTGGCACTGACACAAAAAAAAAAAAAAAAAAAAAAAAAAAAAAAAAAAAAAAAAAAAAAAAATGTTGGGATCCCCCTGCTCTAGAGCTTTGTGTGGAGCATCAATTTCATCACCTGTTATCTTACGCAATATTTGAACCAATATATCGTCGCTCTATTGCCTGTGTATCTTGTGGACATTTTCTAGTTAACAACTTCGTTAAGTTAGATAAACACTCGTATTTCTCCAAATGTTTATATACGAGCGACACTATCAAAGCGATCTGGTGTATCATCGACAGTTTAATGTTTCTATAAATATAGGCACGCTGGAATTGAGAATTTAGGCCTTTTCTGGTGACAGATCAAATTTTTTAAACAAAATTTAGGATTATCAGTAGAGCAGATCAGTCATATAAACCGATTTATTAAACTAGTTTGTCGAATTGTCGAATTTGTCGAACTAGTTTGTCGAACTAGTTTGTCGAATAAAATCAACTTCCAAGATTTATAAAGCAGCGGTCCAAAGTCCTTGAACTAGGAAAAGCCGATTTTACTGATTTTAGCGAAAAATTTTAATGTCAAAGCTGTATTTTTCTGTCGCAATTTTGAAGATTGCAGCAATTGATTAAAGAAGACCACAGAAAATTGATTACAGCAATTTTGACTGCGATAGCCAGTCAGTTGCGAACATAGCCAAACGATTTATTTGTGTAGCCATTCAGTTGCAAATATAGCCAATCAATTTTTTGTGTAGCCAGTCGGTTGCGAATATAGCCAAACGATTTCTTTGTGTAGTCAGTCAGTTGCGAATATACCCAATCAATTTCTTTGTGTAGCCAGTCATTCGAATATAGCCAATGGATTTCTTTGTGTAGCCATTCAGTTGCGGATATATCCAAACGAATTTTTTTGTAGCCAGTCAGTTGCGAATATAGGCAATCGATTTCTTTATGAAGTATGACCACTGCTAAAAGCAATGGGATTGATGTCTGCTTGCTATGCAGAGCTCAGAGTTTGAACTCAGTTGCAGCAACCTGCTGTATGTCCAAGAACTCGATTCTTTTCATGAGATTATGCGAAAGCATCTCCATAGCAATTGAAGCAAAAATAAGATGAGTTAAAAATTTATGTCCAGTAGTAGGGCAGAAGGATAGATCTCCCGAGTTCGAACTCGGCTGCAGCAACCCGATACATGTCCCAGAATTTGATTCCAATCTAAACACCAAGAACAAGAATTACTGATTCATTTCTGATGGTGGGGCAATAGGATAGATCTCTGCTTCTTAATGCAGATTCCCAGGAATAGATCTCTGCTTCTTAACCCGGAGTTCGAACTCAGCTGCAGCAACTCGCTGTATTGGCACCGAATTTAATTCCGGGATATGCGGAAGCGTCTCCATAGCAATTTAAACAAGAAAAATAAGGATTATAAACTCTCTTGTCTTGGAAGAAAATAGATGGAAATCAAGCCTAGACTTCATCTGCCATTAAGTGGCTTCAAACTAGTTTTGTAAGTCCTTGGGACTAATATTTAGAAATAATTAAAAAATATATTAGTTGTTTTTAATATATTCATAAAACATCGGGCGACGAGGATCAAGATGAAAAAAAAAAAGATTCCAAATATATACTTATGTCATTTCAAATATATACTTATATAACGTTTGGCAATCCTTGACAGCCTCAAAATATTTGGCAATACAGACCCGTGGTTCGATCTTAGCTGCCGAAGGGTCGGGAACTGCATGGACATTATGCACTAATATCTTCAAATAATTAAACTAAAAGAAAAAGAGCTGGAAGTCAGGAAGTTCTTCTTAATCGTAAACTTATTTTTCATTCCGTATGCCCATATTATTCAAACGTTTTAGTATAGCGAATTGATGGGTTTGGTTTTTAACCATGATATACTTAGAGCGTTCTTTGCAATAGCCAGGATCAAACCACGGTCCCTAAGTTTCAACTCGAGGGTTTATCCACCCCACTGTGATAAGTTTTTAATCTCTAATTTTTTATATGCAGATAAGGAATAGTAATGAAACTTTCTGATTGGTTGATCATAACAAACTTTAGTTTTCCCAAACCCAGTTCTGAATACTATCTAAACCTTCATAATAAACGTACTTAGAATCAGCAGATTCCTGAAGTTACATAATGTAAATGGAACCTCAATTTTAATAGGCCTGAATTCCTACTGTTAAAGGACCTTATGAACGGAATTACTTTAAATATCGCAAAAAAGTGTCTACTTCATTTAATTATTTTAAATTATTTAGTTTTAATTATTTTTAGTATGCATCTAGTGTTATTCTTTCAATAATTTTATCTTTATTTATTACTGGGTAGTTTTTGGTGCTGGGTAAAAACTTGGTAATATTTATTCATTACTTGGTAATTTTTGGCGCTTGGTAAAAACTTGGTAATATTTATTTATTATTTGGTAATGTTTGTGCTTGGTAAAAACTTGGTAATATTTATTCATTACTTTGTAATTTTTGGTGCTTGGTAAAATTTGGGTAATATTTATTTATTACTTGGTAATTTTGATGCAAAGATTCTTATTTTGAACTAAGCACTTTAATAACAAACTAGTAATAACATTCAAATTCCCATTCAGCACTCCTTTTAAATATAATATTCGCTAACGTGACTATTGCAACCCTGCAACCCCCCCCCCGTCCCTAATGCCTGGAAATACAAATTCTATTTACGATTTTTTTTTTTGGGGGGGGGGTTGTTGGTTTGTATTATTTTAAAGTAATTTTTTAGACCACACTGCCGTTCCATTTACATTTAAAACGAAAATATACTAGTAGCGAGTAAAATTTTTTAATAAGACAGTGAAAGATAAAACTTTTAATGCAAAAATAATAATGAAATTGTTTTTTTTTATTACTATTTTTGTATTAAAAGTTTTTACCTTTACTGTCTTATTAAGAAGTTTCACCCTTTATTTGCATATTTTTGTTTAATTGTATTATTTTTGTTTTTATTTCTCGTCAACATTCGGTCCATTAACCCAAATAATGCCGAACTGAAATATAAATTTGACGAAAAATAAGTATTTCCTAGAGCTGTATTTAGAAATTAGGGGAGAGGAATGGGAAATCAATATTATATTTGGAAACAGGGTTGAATGGGGAATTGAATAATATTACTACTTTGTTATATAGTACTTTGTTCAAAAAAGAATCTTTCACCAATTTGCCCATTATTTTTTTTGGTGGCTTTGAAGCGCTGTTTTTTTTTTCAAAAACATAAAATGTTTAATAATTTAATAAATATTTAATTAACGCTGACTTTATGAGATCCATTCACAATTGGGATTTAGTAATACTATTTAGCAATTTAGTAATTTCGGCTGTAATAATTAATGGGCGACATACGTCAGTTTCGTAACTTTTCAGGAGAGCCAAAAAACAGAAAAAAGTTTGTTGGCTGTGGTCGCTCTGAAGGAGGAGGCTAATGGAGATAAAGAGAATATATTCTCTACTAACTTTTTATGTTCTTTTCAGTGGTATAAATTAAATTCAGGTATTCCAAGCGAATTAAAAATCATTCTATTTCATGGCGTATGTCTCTTTTTCCTTGACAAAAAAGGAGACAAAAGCCAGGTCCCGATGTTATAGCTCCATAAGATATTCTTCTTCTGTCATTCTGAATTGCAACGAGACCTGATAAAAAAAAGACACATATGCCACTTAGTGGCCTATGTCTCTTTTTATCTTCGTAATGGTACAAGATAGGACAATTCTGACTCCCCCATTTATTCCTTGTCCTGAGTTTACCCACAACACATACATAACTCATATCCGACCAAAATGGCATATGTAGTCCTTTTAATTATCACAGCCGCACTGGTTTCAGGACTCGGCTGATTCTGAACCCGATCGCTGTGAAGGTTTAGCTGATATTCAGAATTAAATATAGCCAAAACCAAAAGATCAGCGTGCTCAACCAATCAGCAAACTTCATTAGCAATCCTTAGCTGGATTGAAAAAAAAACTCAGAGATTAAAAATTACAGACACCTGCCCTGTGGGATAGATGTCTGCTTGGTTTGACCTTGAGTTCGAACTCAGCTGTAGTATGTCGCTGCAGGGCCCAGAATACTATATACTATACATCAAAAGGGATCCTACAAGCCAGGTTTGGCAATTTTAGTCTGGTAAAACTTTGCTGAAATACCAGCCATCAATGATAAAGAGAGGACCATTGCATGCCATGGTTGTCTGAGCTTTTGATCGATCGAAGATACAATGACCTAGAAGTTTTTGTTCACGACGACTCGATGGGACAACCTGGGATTGTTCCAATAGATAGAAATAATATGCTTGGCAAAAGAACAGTAGAACATGTGATACTGGCATGATAAAATAATATTTTTTTAGAACCGGCTGAAATAATCAGGTTTAAGAATGAAAGACGGGCAAATTTATTAGAAATGAGACCTAGTCCTCCCTTCCATTCTTGGATAGATTCCTGGAATCAAGGCAAGTGGGTATCCAGGATTACTGTTCAAGGGGAATTTTTTCGGGGGGGGGGGGGCTAAACAAAATCTTTACAAAACGTTGTGGTGTTGTGGTGCAATCCCTCTTGGTGCTCAAGAAGCCCCTTTGTATTTCGAAATTACGATTTAAAAGAAAGATATGTTCCCAAGATTCATACGACCGCTAGTTCTATATGACCACCCCTTGGGAAAACGCCTTGCAACACGTTAGCAAAGTATTGAAAGAAGACCATCCGATTTTGCTTATTTTTTAATCTTATAAATTTTCCTATTGAAAATTAAAACTGAATAAATGGTGCTCATATGTGGTAAAACATGGCCGCGTTGTGAATTAAAGCTACCAGAGCCATTAGCATTATGGGGTTACTCAGCAGCACTAAAAAAAAAGACATCCAAAATAAGCTTTGATAAGTTTTAATTTCAAGGCCGTATCCAGGAGGGGGGGGGGGGGGTAGGGGGTTTACCCCCCCCCCCCCAAATGTTTGTCTGACTCGTAAAACTTGTTAAAATGAACATAAACAAATTTTGTATGCGTTTTTTAGTTTTTTTTGTGTATAACCCCCCACCCAAATATTTTTTTAGAAAAAAATCCTGGATACGGCCTTGTTTAATTTCTTTGAATGTGGATTTTAATTAAGGGTATAAGTTGCTTTTGATCAAATCTGAAAGTATCTGAAAGCAGGCATACTTTCTAAAGTATCAAGGACACCGAAACAAGAACATTTTAAACATATTATTAAAGTGCTAAGGACAATTAAATAAAACTTTTTTTTTCACTGACATACCTTAGGTCTCTTCATACATGAAAACCTCAGTTTTCTAAGATTTTTCTTTCTGTTGTTTCAAAATCATGAAGTTTTTACGGTAGTACCATGTTTTCATCAGTGTTGCCACATTGTACCGTGAAAATTAAATTTCACAAAACTTTTCGTGAAAATTTAATTATTAACAATCTGTTGATCCCACAGACAACTAAAACCTTCCAAAAGAAAGCACCGCTTTTAAGCTATTAGGTGCCACTTGTTTTTAGTTTATTTTTTTGCCATTTTTTGCACCCATTTCCTTTTTTTTAACTTCAAATTATTTGTGGATTTTAATTTCTTGTTTATTTATTTTATTTCAAGTTCTTTCTGGATTTTAATTTCTTATTTGTTTAATTTTTGTTCTTTTGCGTTTTTTATTGAAAAATAAGTTTTTTTTGGTATTCTATCTAAAAGACAGCAAAATCACACCCCCTGTCCTAGATTAAAAAAGTTTGTTTTTCCCCCGCACCCGTCCCCCTCCCCCCAAAAATTGTGGGTTGAAGCCCCCAGTATATACGAGTATATCTGCTGATAACGGTCACTGTATGTGTGATCGAAATATCCAGCATTTTTTAACTGTCTTTCATTGTCTAATAAAAGGCATTTACCCCTATTTGAACTGTTATTTTTTGAAACTACCAAGGACATCCAAATAAAAACATTTTTGCCTGCTGGCGAAACTTTTCAATGTTTGTCTTTCGGTTGTTTCAAAATTATGAGTCTTTACGGCATTACCACGCTTTCATTAGTGTTTCCACGTTGAACCGGGAGAATAGTTAAGCAAAACAAATTACACAAATTTGACAACACTGTTTGTCCTTAAAAATACAAGCATTGTCAATTTTTTGATTCCTAAAGACATCTACACCTTCAAAGGAAACTTGCACCTTCTTATGTTGTTTGATGCCATCTATTTTCAGCTTTTTTTGCTGATTTTTTACCCTCGTATTTTTTTAATTTTGCACCCGCCAGTGGTGCCGTTTCGAGGGGCGAGGGGAACAGTTTCCCCACTCACCCCCCCAGAATTTGGAGGAAAAGTTATTATACAGTCCATGCCCTATGACTCTGAGAATGGAGACCTCTCTTCCCCCTCCCCCATAAAGATACTGGAGTAACAGGTGCCCCTGGCACCTGTTACTACCAACAACTTTGTAACTGTCTTTTCTATTAAAAATTGAATTCTTTGTTATTCCTATTTTAAAATAACATTGTTGTATATGTTCCCACTTCACCAATTCAAACAATTAGATTTTGTTTGCACAGTCCTTGGTACTTTAAGCTGTTTTTTTTTTTTTTTTTTTTTTTTTTTTTTTTTTTTTTTTTTTTTTTTTTTTTTTTTTTTTTTTTGATTAGTAAGAATATTAGAATAGTTTTAGAATAGTAGGTTAGTTGTAAAAAAATTTCAAAGTTTTAGTTTTAGTCACGAAGCAAATAAGAGTTCCAAATGGGGACAGGTTCTTTTATTAGACAGTGACCTGTCTAATAAAATGAATAAAATAAAATTTGGAACTCTTATTTGTTTTGTCATAGAAAAGGCAGTGTGGTCTTGGGAAAAAAATTAGTTTTATTCCAATTTTGAAAGAGGCTTATGATGTCCCTTAGGTCCAATACAAAAGAAAATAAAAAAAAGATAAAATGAATAAATAGAAATAATATTATTGTTCTGGTTTTGGAATTATCTTTATAATTTTGCTGGATACGGCTAGGGTTTTTTTTTCTTTCTTTTTTTTTGTATCAGAGACGGACTTGCCAGTTTCACATACTCTTCGGATTTTCCTTTGAATCTTATGATCGATATTTAATGTCATTATAGCTGTGTTTTTTGGCATCAACATGTGTTTTGACTCTCTTTGATTGATAACAGTTGTAACACTTGATTTCCAGGTGGAGTATGTTGTGCAAGATTTGATATCAAGCCATTCTAATGAAATTACACGATCATGATTTTTGCTTCTTTAATATAACATAGTCCCTCTTTTATCGGTGGTCCCAAGCCCGACCGGTACTTCCCCTACCTTACTTGTTAAAAACAACACTCCTGACCCTCCCACTGATTTTGTGGCTCCTGACTGATTTTGGGCCATACCCTACCTAGGAATGTCCAAAATCCTGACTCCCCCCTCGTGAAATTTAAATTGTGTTATTCAAAATTTTACATGTATTCAACTGAAGGAAGCTTAAAGGCCATTAAGTTGATTCGGGGGGGGGGCTTTGTCCTTTAGGCATATTTTATGCTAATGAAAATAGAGTCTGTGTAATGCAACTTTTGCATGTATTGCACCTCTTGTGCAATACATGACACTATGTCATGCATTTGCAGCTTGTGCATGTATTGCACCTCTTTTGCAATGCATGACACTATGTCATGCATGACACTATCGCATTGCAATACTATCATGTATTTTTTTGGCTCTTTAGATATATTAAATAAATAAAAACAAGTTTTTTCAACTGAAAGTAAAGAGCAACATTAAAAACTTAAGTTTTAATGTTACTCCTTACTTTCGGTTGAAAATACTTGTTTTTTTTTATTTAATTTCTGATCGTTTTTTGAATAATGCCTGGAAATCTGGTCCTACCTCCACGGAGGAATCCCCCTCTCCACGGAAATATCCGAGCAAGCAAGAGAAAGCAATAAAAATAAAAGAATTTTATATAGGAATTCTGGCAAATTCCCCCCAGTATATAATTTCCCCTGATACGTTTACCCCCGGGATACTTCCCTCCCCATGGAAAATTCCCCCGTGGAAAGACCCACAGCAGAAAATCCCCCCCGAAAATTTATACATACTTCCCAATAGCAAATAATGTGTGTAAACAATGGGCAATTTTTTATAAATTGAAGACCTTTCTCCTGGGCTCAGGGGGGGGGGATCATGTTATATTCAAAGACATAGTTATTGGCTTTTCAAATATGACGAACAATATGGCTATCTCAAAATTTTGATCGGACTATTTTGAGAAAAAGGGGCGGGGAGGGGCCTATTTGCCCTCCAATCTTTTTGGTCACTTAAAAAGGGCACTAGAACTTTTAATTTCGGTTCAAATGATCCCTCTCAAGACATTCTAGGACCATTAGGTCAATATGATCACCCCTGGGGAAAAAAAATAATAAATAAATAAACATGCATCCGGGATCTTCGTTCTGGCAAAAAAACACAAAATTTCAAATTTTTGAAGATAGGAGCTTGAAACCTCCATAGGAGGGTTTTCTGATATGCTGAATCTGATGGTGTGATTTTCATTAAGATTCTATTACTTTTAGAGGGTGTTTCCTCCTTAATTCGAAAATCAGGCAAATTTTCTCAGGCTCGTAGTCTTTAATGTGTAAGACTAAACTTAATGAAACTTATATATTTGAAATCAGCATAATACGCCTGACATATATATTGGTGTCACAATTTCGGTTTTCATAGTTCCAGTTACTATAGGGCCGCGTTACTCCTTACTTACAGTTCGTTACCACGAACTGTTTGATATCAATGTTACGTCATTAACATGATTTTTTTTTTCTTTAACTAGGGCTCTAAGTGTAGACAGTACTGCAAAAAACGGTACAGTCCTGTCCATGGCCCACCAAAATATTGCCATGGCCCATCGAAAGTTTCCTCCACCCCACGGTGGGAATCACGACCCTAAAGTGTAAAAAAGTCTTATTGCTACATCTCCTGTCTTTTCTCAATGTTTTAAGAATGGATGTTCAATTAAACATAAATGTTAGAAGAGACTTGTCATTACAAAGGAAGAGTCAAAACTGGGAACCGGCAGGCTGAAAAAAAAACATGAGAAGTTGTAAAGGGGAGAAACTAGACGAATATCCTTCAACTCCCATACATTTTTCTCGAAAACGGACTGGTTATTTTTTCAAAAAATTGGCTTACATACCATTTTACGGTGTGAAAACGACCCAGATAGGTCACGACTTTGGGAAAATTCGTTTCCCCGTCCAGGCCCCTTAATATTTTTCATGACTCATCTGCTGACTGAAATAAGAGACCCCTGAAGGCTGAAATCCTTGAGCACAAGTAGGAGGATTTTCAAAATACTGTTTTTGTTGACGAAACAGTTGATTCCAAGTTTTTAGAGAAAGAAATTCCCTTTTGATAGCCGAGAAGTGAGCCTCGGATTCCTAATTGCTTCCCATTAAATGCTAAGCATTTTGGTAGAAAAATTACAATAATAAATTATGTGCCAGGGGACCAAGCTTCGCTTGGTGATTAGTATTTGTTTAATAAGATTGTTCGTAATAAAATTGTTCGTAATAAAAAGGATCTAAAGAGGTAACGACTTTTGGGAAAATTTGTTTAGGGCCTCAATTAACTGTGGGAAAATATTTTTCATATGAGTGACATCACAAATGCCCATATATCCAATACCCTTATTGTTTTACTTTTTACAGCAAATAAAATAAAATGAGATTAATTTTTTTTTACAAAAGAGGTTAAAAAACTGTCTGTCTTTTCACCGAGCAAAGCTCTGTCCCCTAGAGATGGGTATTTAGAATACTATATTCCTTAGTATACTTAGTACTTGGATACTGAGTATATTTAGTATCTTAGTATAATACTTAGTATTTTCTAATACTTAGTAGAGTGTAAACGAGAATAGCTCCACTTATATATTGGTTCTGATGAATCCACACATTTCTTGAGAATAATCAGTAACTGCAAAACTAGAACGTAAATTTTCCCTTTTTTCGGCAAATGATAAGAAACTCAATTTTCCGTGCTTTTCAAATTATATCGGAGAAATTACATCTCTCGGTATAAGAATATACCTGTGTAATTGTCCGTAACTATCAATCACTAGCCTTAGCTCCAGAAACAATCGTGTGATGTTGTACAACCAGTATCCCGAGCCAAGAAAGTATTTAATTTTTTATAGAGAGAGATATTTATTATAACAAACAAAAAATAATTACAGTTTAACGGCCATCCGAAGAAATAAAAAAAACTCGTCCGAAGGGGTGGCAAAAAAAACAACACATAAAACAAAGCACGAACTAACAGTCCAGTTTACAACACAATGCCTAATCGACCACATATACCTTATAATAAACAATTTAACCAAATATAGTATTTTATTCGTACCCAGAGTGGCCGTAATTACTAACTTACTCACTTATTTACCACCACCCCTCCAAAAAAAAAGAAAAAAATTCAGCAGTTCAACAGGCTTAGTCAGCAAATTTTTCAAATTCTTCGCTCAGAATACTTTTGACAGAAGAGGATTATCTTATCTATAGGAAAAAGGGACATACGCCATAAAATGGAATAATTTGAATTCGCTCAGAATATTTAAATTTAATTTATCCTACTGAAACGATACTAAAAATTGGCTTAGAATATGTTTCCACCTGCAAGACACTCAAGATCACTTAGAAAACTAATCAAAAAAACTTTCCGAAAAAGAAGTTTTCTAAAGAAAAGTAGAGGAAACCTACAATAACTCAAACTCAAAAAGACCAGAAATTACTATTAAAGAATAAATGAAACCCAAAACAAACAGAAATTAAATAAACGATCATAGCAACAAACATACAACAGGTACTAACATAAATGAATAAATAATTCTCAAAACGAGTAAAGCTTAAGTTGAATATGTAAATGAAGCTTAAAACTAACAAAAATATCAACAATCATATCAAACAAACATACAATAGGTACTAATATAAATATGCCCCCAGGGCATAACTTAAAACGCCTGCCCCCAGGCCCTGGGGGGTTGTGTCGACCCTGGAGTTTTCGCTATATGATCTTTGATATATTTTTAACATAGTGGATATCTCAAAATTTTTATCGGAAGTATTTGGAGAAAAATGACGGGGGGGGGCTAGTTTCCCTCCGAATACTTTTGACTCTTAAAAGGGGCACTAGAACTCTTGATTTCCAATCAAATTAGCCCCCTTTGAAGTTTATACGACTACCCCTTCCATATGAAGTGCCCTCTGGGAAAAAAAACGCAAATTGAAAACCTTGGATAAGTAGTTCATAGTTCATAAGCAGTTCATAGTTGGATAAGTAGTTCATAGTTCATAAGTACTTCATAGTTGGATAAGTAGTTCATAGTTCGTAGTTCATAGGCGACTTAGTGCTAATTTGTTTAGGCCTCCTGTGAATTAAACATACTTTCTGTGCAGATACAGTTTCTGGGATAAGAAAAGAAAAGATAAGGAAAGAATATAGGAAAGATAATGAAAGATAAAAGAAAGATAAGAAAAAGAAAAGGAAGCGTTAACTTTTGGCAAATCTCTATTAACTGTGAGGAGATTTTCTTTAAATTGTATTATATTTGTATATGCTGCGTCAAACCTTGATCCTTACTGTGTAATCAAACAGCAACGGAGGACGATTTATGTTTCGGGGTTATTAAGGGAGGCACAACTTTGAAAAGGCGCCAATAAAGGGAAAGAATAAAATAAAACAAAAAATTATATAAAAGATCTTTTAAAATAAAAAATTTTCGCATGCTGATCAATGGTGCGTCGCGCAGGTACCGATCTCCTGATTCACTGGGGCAAATCATTTGACGCTTCCCGTGTCCCCCCCCCTCAGATTTCTATAGGTAGGCTACCTATTTAGAGCTGGATTAACCCTGGCTTAGCTCACAGAGTCATACCATTGACCCACGCTCCAAACCAAATAACAAGTGACACTAGGACTTGAACCTAGTGACACTCAGCTAGGTGACACTGTGACACTAGTGACACTAGTGACACTGTGACACGTAGTGACACTAGTGACACTGTGACACTAGTGACACTAGTGACACTGACACTAGGTCCTCAGGATTTCAAGTCGAGTGCGCTGACCACTCAGCTAGGAAACCTCTAATCCTTAAAAAAAGTTCTGTGGAGTGGGGGCACGACCCCCATTCTTCCTTTACGGATGTACTAATGTTCAAGATTTACCTTGGACAGTTTTGTTGCGTTGCTACTTCAGCCAGTGGAGTCGTGTAACCCTATGCTTTCTAAAAGCCATAATATAATTTGTACTTTACTGAAAACATTCTTTTAAATGTTTTCATTTTTATAACTTTAATAAATCAAAATTAATTAAGATTTTAAGGAATAGATAACAGCATATGTATATTAAACTGACAATGCAGATTTTTTTTCAGTAAATTCATTTGAATTTTTTTAGTAAAGTACAAATTACATTCTGGCTTTTAGAAAGCATAGGGTTTTAGAACCCTACTCATGTTAATTTCTCTTCGTTTTGAGTTTGACTCTGTTATTTATTTTAATTTCTGTTTGTTTTGGGTTTCATTTATTTATTGATACTGATTTGTGGTTGTTGTATGCTTGGTAGATTATTTGATTCTATTTTTGTTCATTTTTGGCTTAATGAAGTTCTTTACCTTTTTTTGAAAAACGTATTTTCTGGAAAAAGTTTTTTTTAAACTAATCTTAGTAAAAGCCGATCACCAGCACTTATATTTATGATTGTTTAGTGTAAGTTTATTGTTTAAAATGTATTGCGCAATGTTTTTAAATTCACCAAGTAGTGCGTTTGTTAAATGGTTACTTTTCTCCACAACCGCTTGAATAGCACCTACTTCAATAGCACCCCCTCTTGCCCCCCTCCCAATAAACATTTTGTAGCTACGTCCCTGACTTCAGCCACTGTGGGGGGCACGACACTAATTACTCCTTTACGGATATACCAATGTCCAAAATTTGCCTTGTACAGTTTTGTTGCTGTTGCTACTTCGGCCACTGTGAGTTTTCTCTTTTCTCTTTTTATTTTCTCTTTTTTCTTTTATCTTTTTTTATTTTCTCCTTCGTCTTTTATCTTTTCCCTTTTTTCTTTTCTTTTTTTCTCTTCTCTGTTTTCTCTTCTCTTTTCTCTGTTTCTTTTCTGCTTTCTCTTATTTTATGTTTTCTCTTTTCTCTTTTTTTCCTTTTCTCTTTTTCCTTTTCTCTTTTCTCTTTTTTACAGTGGGGGGGTTTGGAATCTAAAATAACAAAATGATAAACAAATGTGTTTGAAATAAAAACCATAGAACAGAAGCCCTGGAGTCCTACTTCCCGGCACATACAACTGTCTGAGAACCTCTTACCATGAAAATTTGGGAATTCTTTAGCAATCTGCCATTCTTCATCCGTAAAACGTGTCCATAGTCATCTCAACCTTTTCTCATTATTAATTAAAACAACTTTTTCCACAGAAAAATAAAGAACTCCATTAAACAAAAAATGAGCAAAAATAAATCAAATAATCTACCAAGCGTGAAACTACCACAAATCAGCATCAATAAATAATGAAACCCAAAACGAACAGAAATTACAATAAATAACCGAGTCAAAATCAAAACGAGCAGAAATTAACATAAGTTAGGCTCAAAACCCCTATGCCTTCCCAGGGCAAGAACAAAATTTACACTTTACTGAAAAAAATTTAAATGTTTTTACTTTTATAACTTTAATAAATCAAATAATATTAACATTTTGATTACTAAATATCAGTATATGTATATTAAAGTGTCAGTGCACATTCATTTGTATTTTTTTCAGTAAAGTGCGAATTTTGTTCAGGCCTTGGGAAGGCATAGGGGTTTTGAGCCCAACTTATGTTAATATCTGCTCGGTTTAAGTTTGGCTCGGTTATTTATTGTAATTTCTGTTCGTTTTGGGTTTCATTTATTTATTGGTGTTGATTTGTGGTAGCTTCACGCTTGGTAGATTATTTGATTTTATTTTTGCTCATTTTTTTTAATGGAGTTCTTTACTTTTCTTTGAAAAACTTATTTTGTGGAAAAAGTTTTTTTAATTAATTTCTGTTCGTTTTATATTGACATAGTCCTTTTAAGCGAAAAAGGAATAATAATTTAAATCTTATCTTTTTTTAAGACTTTATAGTTTGACCCGCTATTTGTATGCTGGAGAAATGTTTTTTGCAATTTTTAACAACATACACCCTTTTAAAAATCTGGACACAAATAGTTGTGTTTAATTTAGTTTCATACCTCCTCTAGTTGACCTGAAATGGAAAGCTTGATACCATCCGCAAAAAAATCTTTTTACTTTCTTTGATAGCTTGGATACACTTACGCTATTTTGATTTGGTTAAAGTTTAAGAGCAGAAGTAGCCCCGAAAGTTTGAACATAATACCCTCAGTCGTTCTTAGGATACTGCTGAGAAGCCTTATTGGGAATTAGCAGTAACACAGTGCATTGTGATTTAATCTTAAGGCAACATTTAGTTTTAAACATAATGGGCAAATGGGAGGGTGGGCGGTGGGAGGGGATTATTTGCACTCCAATCACTTTCGACTATTAAAAAGGGCATCAGCCCTTTCTATTTTCAATTGAATGAGCCCTTTTCGAAGTTGCCATGACAACTTCTTCGATACGAAGTGCCCTGGTCTAAACAACAACAAAAACAAAAATAATACATTATACCCACATCGATCTTTACTATAAGAATGTCAAGCCTTCCAATCACTTTGGACTATTAAAAAGGGCACTAGGCCTATTCGATTTCCAATCGAATGAGCCCTTTTTGAAATGACAACGCTTTCTATAGACACTTTATATTCCCCAGGGCATAAATTACAACCCTCCCTAAGGGCTCTTAGTGTGGTTGTCATCCTCTAAGACCTAATTTCCAGAACTTTCAACTACGTTAAACAAAATGGCTATCTCAAAATTTTGATTGGATGTGTCTGGGGAAATGTGTGGCGTGAGAGGTGCGTTACTCACTCTTCAATCACTTTCAACTATTAGAAATGGCACTAGCCCTTTAAATTTCCAATCAAATGAGCTCTTTTGAAGCTTCTAACGACAACACTTTCAATAAAAACCTTATATTCCCCCAGGGCACAACTTACAACCCTTGCCCTGAGGGCTGTGGGGGTTGTCATTCTCAAAGACCTTATTTCCAGAATTTTCTACTGCGTTGAACAAAATGGCTATCTGAAAATTTTGATCGGACGTGCTTGGAGGAATGGTGGGCGTGAGAGGGGGGTTAGTTACCCTCCAATCACTTTCGACTATTAAAAGGGCACTAGCCCTCTCAATTTCCAATTGAACGAGCCCCTTTTGAAGTTTTACGCCAACTCTATCTATAAAAACCTTATATGCCCCCAGGGAATAACTTACAACCGTTACCCTGGGGGCTCTAGGGGGGGGGTTGTCATCCTTAAATACGTAATTTCCAGAACTTTCAACTACGTTGAACAAAATGGCTATCTCAAAACTTTGATTGAATGTTTTTGGTGAATGTTGGGCGTGAGAGGGGGGTTAATTACTCTCCACTCACTTTCGACTATTAAAAAGGGCAATTTCAATTTCCAATCAAATGAGCCGTTTTTGAAATTTCTACAACAACTTTCTATATAAACCTTATATACCCACAGGGTATAACTTACAACCCTTGCACCGAGGGCCCTGAGGGGGTTATCATCCTAAAAGACCTAATTTTCAGAACTTTCAACTACGTTGAACAAAATGGATATCTCAAAATTTTGATTGGGTGTGTTTGGGAAATGGTGGGCGTGAGAGGGGCGTTAGTCGCTCTCCAATCACTTTCAACTATTTAAAAAGGCACTAGCCCCTTTCAATTTCCAATTGAATGAGCCCTTTTGAAGTTTCTACGACACGCTTTCAATAAAAACCTTATTTGCCCCCAGGGCATAACTTACAACCTTTGCCCTGAGGGCTCTGAAGGGAGGGGTTATCATCCTTAAAGACCTAATTTCCAAAACTTTCAACTACGTTGAATAAAATAACTATCTAAAAATTTTGATTGGATGTGTTTGGGGAAATGGTGGGCGTGGAAGGGGTGTTAGTTGCCTTCCAATCACTTTCGATTATTTGAAAGGACACTAGCCATTTCAATTTCTAATCGACTATTAAAAAGGGCACTAGCCACTCGAATTTCCAATCGAACGAGCCCCATTTCGAAGTTTCTACGACAACTCTTTCGTTACGAAGTGAACTGGTGAATATACACAAGGGAAAATCGTGGAGGAATCTTGGTTCTCACTAAAGACATAAAGTACAAATCGAGACAGTGTTTTCTCTAGGTTTCTTGGAGTCTAGGATCAGACAGAAAAAAAATGTTGGGATTGGCGATTATTTCTCCTAAATATGGTTTTCGGCTATGCTTATTCCAATGGTGAAGTTTTCACTTTGATCCCACACCATTTCTTGGGGACTGTAATTATCCTAATTAAGATTTTCGGCTATGCTTATTCCAATGGTGAAGTTTTCAATTTGATGTTACACTATTTCTTGGGGTATCAAGCTATATTTAGAAATTCCGAGAAGTTTATTTTCGCAACGTACTTTTATTATTTAGATTACGTGAAATAATAGTTATCATTCTTGAATCAGGTTCAAATAGCGATTATTATTATATCAAATAGCGTGAATTTATCAGAGAATATTTGAATTGCCACTATTTTGACACAGAGTTTTATCTTCCACAACTGTTGCTGCTGTTTAGACAAAAATCAAAGCAACGACTTGCATGGCTGTTACTCTTGTGCAGAAAAAATTCCGGAGAAACTGTTTGGTCACCCGATAAAAGTTGAATTTTTTTAGCTCAATAAACTACTTGAAAAAGTAATAAATAGTTACTAAAGTTTGGTAATTAAATCACCTGATAAGCAAATATTGTTCATGTGTGAACCAAGAGTAAGAACTATGAAAGTCAAATTGACGAACATATTGTAGGCCATATTCTTTTGGTATCAGTAACGATGACGTGTCGCCAGTCCTGGTGACTATCATCAACATCTGGTCGAAGCTCGCCTGGAAGGAATTTAATTAAGACTTTATGGGGTTATCTGTGCTGGCAGTTCAGCGACTATTAGACGAAGCTGCTCTGATAATATGTCCGCCAACACGTTCCCTGAGGAAGGTACGCAGAACGAGCGGTGTTTCTCTTGGTGGCACAACTCGGGCAGGCAGCATGCCGCGAATTTTCTTATTAGAAGGGTAATATTATTACATTATGCATATAAATGCATATTCTTCTAAAATACTGTCGCACCAACATAGTTGCAACGCTCAAAACCTGTTGAAACGAGAGAGGGAATTTTGCAGAGCTATTATCAGAAGTCCTAGATGTCATTATTGCACAAACCTACAGCCGCTTGAGTGGAGTTGCAGTATCTGTCCTGTCCTGGCAAAAAAAAGGGACAACAAATTTTAGTTACTTTTTTTACCTAATTGTAATCAAGTGGTCAGTTATTTTTATATATTTATTATATACTATATTTTATTTATTATATTATATTTTTCATTATATTTTCTTTATAAAACTCTTCAGAAGATACTTGTTTTATATTTACTTTCAATTACTAAATTCCGTGGTTTGTTCTTTACTAGGTTTCAAATACCTCTTCATCCATAACACTGATAACCCCATTTATATTCCTTTACGTAACCATAGGCTAGTTACCCATTTCTTTACTATAACTTTAATTTAAACCATATAGAATTTTAAAATTAGTTTACTTTTTTTCGCTTAAAGTGACTCGTTACGCCATTTATCGGGCGTAGTTACATGAAGGCACGAACTGTAGACCCTAATAAGCTAAGTAATCAAGGAATCCTTATATTCCCATCCCGGGAATCGAACTCAAGCCAACTGGGTGAGAGTCAGCTTTCACAACCACTAGACTATGTAGATTCATTAAATATCTGATTAATTAAGGTTATGATGAAGAGCAAATTATGGACTTAGTTAGCTGGCTGATTCTTTGAGGATCGTCTCTTACTATTCCTAAAAGATTACTATTACTAAATAAAAAAAAGATTACTATTACTTACTATTACTAAAAGATACTTTATCTGGTTTGTTTTTCACTAGGTTTCAAATATCTCTTCATCCATAACATTGATATCCCCATTTATATTCCTTTACATAACCATAGGTTTCTTATGTTTCTTTACTATAAAACCATGATATCGATGAAACTTGCATAATCCCAATTTATAGAGCTGTACCGATCCTTTATGTAATGTTGTAATCCCTTGTCAAAATTTTAACTAAAAAAACCCTAAAATCATTATTGCATTTTTCATCGTCTTTTATTAGATACTGTGAAATTACAATAATTGGAATAGTAAGATACGACCTGGCTACAACCTACGATTATGACGTCATTGATCAATCTTGTACATGAAAAATGCTGTTTTTCGTACAAAATTGATTTTATTTTAAAAATTATTGTTTTTAATTACAAAAAAAATTTAACCACATCAATTGCCTTTGAAATGAGCCATTAAACAACTCTCTACAATGTTACAGTGCCCTGCTATCTGAGGAAAAGAAAAAAGATGCTGTCGATGCAGAATATCGTGGTTGCAGCCACTTCCTTTGATTTTCAAACCAATAGATTTTTCTCGTTATTCAAGTCAAGGGACCATAAGTTTCCTATATAGGGGTTTCGGACAACGTGGTTCTTATAGAGTACTTCTTGTTTCGATCGTACGCTATTTTCAGGAGTTATGGGCATTTTTTAGTATTGGACGTGATCGTCTCTTGCTAGGTTGCTAGCTACCTCTACAACCCGGATAATATTTAATTATATTTATTATAATTATATTTTTTGACGTTAAATAAAATTGCAATCTTTATGTTCAAACGTTCAATTACTCAAATGTTCAAAGTTTATTGCCATAGCAATTTGCTGGAATGAAAAACGATGATTCAACGAATTAGTGTCATTATGCAAGTACTGTTTTGGTATAGAAATAAATTTTAAGACAGAATACAACAGTAATCTTGTTTTTTCCATATGTAAATTAATAGAACATTCGTGGCAACGCATACAAAATCCAAATTCATAAGAAATATATCTAGCTTTTGCAGCATTACTTCCTAGCCCATAATACATTTTGCTAATGTTTTAGTAAGAACATGGTATAATCTGAGAATATATATATATATATATATATATATATATATATCTATATATATATATATATATATATATATCTATATATATATAATATATATATATATATATATATATATTATATATATATATATATATATATATATATATATATATATATATATATATAATATATATATATATATTATATATATATATATATATATATATATATATATATATATATATAATATATATATATATATATATATATATATATACATATATATATATATATATATATATATATATATATATTATATATATATATATATATATATATATATTGATATATATATGTTTATATATATATATATATAAAGCTGGTAGGGCCATATACAAAACTGATACAAAGAAACTTAATAAATAGCTGATAAAAATAAATAAAACTTCCTGTTTTCGAGCCTCTAAAACTTTTAAAAGTGGTTTTTAAAACTTTTAAAATTGCCACTATGAGACGTTGAACTTACCGAGAAGACGTTGACTTAAACATGTCCAGTAGCAGCTCATCATTTTTTCATTATTAAAAAAATCTCCCCTTAGATTCACCAATTCATTGTACCTAAAAAGAAAATTTCCTAATCCATCCCCCAAAAGACTGCATAGTGGGCAAATTCGTAATTTCTTTCGAAAATTAATACCCCTTGAATTTGTTACAAGCCATAGACAATTAGCTCTAACATGAATCAAATTCTAATATATTTAATAGGTAAATTTTAGTTTAAAATGATTTTCGTCACCGAAAATCTCTTTAACATTTCTATAGTAAAATACCAGTCGAAGCAATTCTGCCAGCACCCCATCGCCGAATCTCTTAATCTTCTAGCCTAGACATTAAATCCATAAAAACAAACATTCTCACTTTATATTGAATATGTTTTGTATATACTGGATCATATTTATTTTATTTAATATAAATTATTAACGAAAAACGTAACATAATTCATCCCCTCCAAATGCCACAACATAATATGGAGGAGGGATTATCAGACAAATCCAAAAAAGAAAAAATAATGATATTAATAATTAACATTAACCTCAGAAGGGGTTTTCAAACAAAACATAACTGCAACATCATGACATGACACATTGTGTCCTGATACCACTAATATAACATTCAACTCCTAACCTTTGGGTCCAAGCAAATTCAGCCCCCTCCCCCTCCTTTTGCATACAAGTCCAGTCGACATTGTCCGTCATGAGTCAACCCATAATCTCGACCCTCCCTTAGTTCTATGACTATCTATCTTAGTTCTGCCCTAGGATGGATGGTTGATAGATATCTATCAACAAGTGAAAATATCATCATTTTTATACATCCTGAAAAAGGCTTATGCCAGCTTTGCCTCTCATTCAGACTATCTGTCTTGCCTTTTTCTCCAATTAGCCTTGGCTTGATGGCAACTTGATTTTAATTCACTTGTTGGAAACATTTATACATTTAATACCTCGCTCTTTACGCTAAAGTTTTTTATTGTTTTAAAAAAATAAAGTTGTGTGACAAATTCAAACTTTAGCGTAAAGAGCGAGGTATTGAGGAGGGGACAGCCCCTTTCATATACGAAATAATTTCTGTTCGTTTTTAAGTTTTAATGTCGCTCCTTACTTTCAGTAAAAAAAAACTTGTTTTTTTTTTATGTAATTTCTGAACGTTTTTGAATTAATGCAGCTTTGATTTTGGCTCACTGTACATGAATAATTAAAACGAAATTTCCTATATTAATTTTACTTTTTTTTGCTAAATGGCTTTCTCGAAATTTTGTTCTGACGTAACTTACGAATTAACTTACGTAACGAACTTCTATATTCGTATGTTTTATTACGTAATACTAGGGAGTTTGCCCCCTAGTGGATACCTTGCTCTTTACGCTAAAGTTCGGATTTTGTTTCGAATCACAAAACCCCTGAATCACAAAGGCCGGTTAATTAGAATAGATTAGCTCTTTTAGAAAGTGCTAAAAAAAAAACTTTAGGCGAAAAGGGCGAGATTGAATAGGGGGGCGAACCCCGTCATAATACGTAATAATTTCTGTTTGTTTTAAGTTTTAATGTTTGCCTCCTTACTTTCAGTTTGAAAAAAATAGTTTTTTTTATTTAATTTCTGATCGTTTTTAAATAATGCTGGGAAATCTGGCACCCCCTTCATTGAAATATCCCTTCCCCCAAGGGAACATCCTCTTATGGAAGGATCCTCCCACCTGTAACACCCCTCCTCTCGACACCCTCCCATCAGAAAAAAATCCCTCCTAAAACGTCTTTATACTTCCAATTAACCAATACTATATGTAAACAATGGGCAAAGTTCAAAACTTCCAGCCCTTCCCCCGAAAACTGTGGGGCATTAAGTCATCCTCAAGACATATTTATTAGATTTTCGACTATGCTGAACAAAATGGCTATCTCAAAATTTTGATTGGGTGACTTTGGGAAAAATGAGCGTGGGAGGGGGGCCACGTTGCCCTCCAATTTTTTTTTGATCACTTAAAAAGAGCACTAGAACTCTTAATTTCCGTTCAAATGAACCCTCTTACGATATTCTAGGACTAGTTGGAATCGATACGATCACCCCTGGGAAAAAAAAAATAAATAATAATAACACGTATCCGTAATCTTTCTTCTGACAAAATATACAAAATTCCACATTTTTGCAGATAGGAGCTTGAAACTTCCGCAGGTGGGTTTTCTGACACGCTGAATCCGATGGTGTGATTTTCATTAAAGTTCTGTGACTTTTTGGGGGTGTTTCCCCCTTTTTTCGAAAATAAAGCAAATTTTCTCAGGAGCGCAACTTTTGATGGGTAAAACTAAACTTAATGAAACTTATATATTTGAAATCAACATAACAATATGATTCTATTGATGTAATCTATGGGGTATCAAAATTCCGGGTTTTTAGAGTTTCGGTTACTATTGAGCCGAGTCACTCCTTACTTTACGAGTCACTCGTTTAACACGAACTGTTTGATGATGTCAAAGAATTCAAGCCAATGAAACAAAAAGATGATTACTATTTAATGATGAAAGAATATGACCGAGCTACGTATTTAAGAACGTCAAAGAAAGCAAGCCAATGAAACAAAGAGAAGACTAGTATTTAATGACCAAAGAATATGCCCGAGCTACGTATTTAATGACTTCAAAGGAAACAAGCCAATGAACCAAAAAGAAGATTGGTATTTAATGACGAAAGAATATGACCGAGCTACGTATTTAATGACGTCAAAGAAAACAAGCCAATGAAACAAAAAGAAGACTAGTATTTAATGACGAAAGAATATGCCCGAGCTACGTATTTAAGAACGTCAAAGAAATCAAGCCAATGAAACAAAAAGAAGACTAGTATTTAATGACGAAAGAATATGCCCGAGCTACGTATTTAAGAACGTCAAAGAAAGAAACCCAATGAAACAAAAAGAAGACTATTATTTAATGACGAAAGAATTTGCCCGAGCTACGTATTTAAGAACGTCAAAGAAAGCAAGCCAATGAAACAAAGAGAAGACTAGTATTTAATGACCAAAGAATATGCCCGAGCTACGTATTAAATGACGTCAAAGGAAACAAGCCAATGAAACAAAAAGAAGACTAGTATTTAATGACGAAAGAATATGACCGAGCTACGTATTTAATGACGTCAAAGAAAACAAGCCAATGAAACAAAAAGAAGACTAGTATTTAATGACGAAAGAATATGACCGAGCTACGTATTTAAGAACGTCCAAAGAAATCAAGCCAATGAAACAAAAAGAAGACTAGTATTTAATGACGAAAGAATATGCCCGAGCTACGTATTTAAGAACGTCAAAGAAAGCAAGCCAATGAAACAAAGAGAAGACTAGTAGTTAATGACGAAAGAATATGACCGAGCTACGTATTTAATGACGTCAAAGAAAACAAGCCAATGAAACAAAAAGAAGACTAGTATTTAATGACGAAAGAATATGCCCGAGCTACGTATTTAAGAACGTCAAAGGGAAAGCAAGCCAATAAAACAAAAAGAAGACTAGTATTTAATGACGAAAGAATATGACCGAGCTACGTATTTAATGACGTCAAAGAAAACAAGCCAATGAAACAAAAAGAAGACTAGTATTTAATGACGAAAGAATATGCCCGAGCTACGTATTTAAGAACGTCAAAGAAAGCAAGCCAATAAAACAAAAGAAGACTAGTATTTAATGACGAAAGAATATGACCGAGCTACGTATTTAATGACGTCAAGAAAACAAGCCAATGAAACAAAAAGAAGACTAGTATTTAATGACAAAGAATATGACCGAGCTACGTATTAAGAACGTCAAAGAAATCAGCCAATGAAACAAAAAGAAGACTAGTATTTAATGACAAAAGAATATGCCCGAGCTACGTATTTAAGGACGTCAAAGAAAGCAAGCCAATGAAACAAAAAGAAGACTAGTATTTAATGACGAAAGAATATGACCGAGCTACGTATTTAATGACGTCAAAGAAACAAGCCAATGAAACAAAGAGAAGACTAGTATTCAATGACGAAAGAATATGACCCGAGCTACGTATTTTACTGACGTCAAGAAATCAAGCCAATGAAACAAAAAGAAGACTAGTATTTAATGACGAAAGAATATGACCGAGCTACGTATTTAATGACGTCAAAGAAAACAAGCCAATGAAACAAAGAGAAGACTAGTATTTAATGACGAAAGAATATGCCCGAGCAACGTATTTAATGACGTCAAAGAAAACAAGTCAGTGAAACAAAAAAGAAGACTAGTATTTAATGACGAAAGAACATGCCCGAGCCACACCAGAGTCACACCTCACACCTTTCGACATAAAGTTAAAATTTATCAACAGAAAAGTGTGGTTCAATCCCGTTTTCAAGGGGTATAATGAAAGAAAGGCTGAGATGGCTACTAAGGATGAAGGATGACAGATGGCCAAAGATTTTTCTTTTCGGCTAACCGTCTAGGACCAAACGAAAAGCGGGTCGTCCCCGGTTGGAGTGGAAGGGAGTCATAAGGAAAGATTTAAGGTTAATGGGAACTTCCTGAGAGGGTGTAAAGAGAGAGGCGTTGAATAGATTGGGACAGAGAAGGACCATGAGCAGCTGTGTGGCAGTGAGTTGCTAGTAGTAGTATTTATCAACAGCATGGATTTTTTCTTGACTTTACCGTTGCAGATGCATTAAAGAAGGGAGAATTATTTTTGAAATGTTTGATTCAGCACAAGGGCGTATCCAGGATTTTTTGGGGGGGAGAGGGGGCTAAAAAAAATTAAGAAATCAATCAAAATTTGTTTGTATGCATTTTTCACGTTTTTACGAGTCCTTTTCTACGTGTATACTTTGTGTTTTGTTAGTAAAACTCCAAACGGAAATTTG
>CM051276.1:36008500-36133500 GCA_027921565.1 Artemia sinica
TCTATTAGTAGAAATTTGGATTGTTTCTATTTTGATATTGTTTTTTGGTTATTCTTTCTTTTTTTCCACTCGCTTGAGTGAGACCATATTTTTTCAAGATTTAAAATTATTAAGCACCACAAAAATCCCGTGTCGAGTATCTAAAACCTAGCATAAAACAAAACTAATTTTAAAATTTTCAGGTATTTATCTTGTTTGAATTACAAAATTAGTATTATTGGTTAGACACCATAAATATTTTTTGCAGTTTAAATAATAAGTTTAGTGATTCTGGACTGAAAACTAAAATAATTTGCAAATTATGAGACAATAATATGGAGATATGTACTTTACGGGTTACAGGATACAATAATAAAATTTGAACTGAGATGAAAAAAAAACATTTCTTCCAGGATGACAAAAAAGCAAAACTAATTTTAGAATTGCTTCATGATATTTTTGTTGTGTTAAATTAAAAAAATTACTATTACTGATTAGGCTATCATAAATATTTTTGCAGTTTACATAATCAATTTTAGCGATTTAAGCCAAAAACGAAATTTTGGTTCCAGGAGTTTCGGTTACTATTGAGACAAGTTAGCTATTATTACTACTGAGAGTTCATTACATGGACTGTTTTATTGCTTCAAAACTTCAAATATTCTTTGAAAAGGACTGCAGTATGAAAATACATCAAAAATGCAATTTTTTTGACAAAATTGATTCTACTTTAAAAAGTATTTTATTTTTAAATACAAAAGTGACTAGATGTTGCAATTTCCTTTAAAATGAGCTATTATACAGCTCTCTATGATTTTCCCGTGCCAGCTAGCTGAGCAGAAAGAAAAAGGCGGAAAGAAAAAAATATCCCGTTTGTGGAGAATAACGTGGGTAAAAAGTCAATTTCTCTTGATTTTCAAGCCAATATATTTTTCTTGTTATTTCAAGCCAAAGGGAGGTAAGTTTCCTTTATAGAGGATTCGGACAAGGCGGTTCTAATGGTTGTACTTTGTTTTGATCTGTACTCTTTTTTTAGGAGTTGGGGGGTTTTATATTTCTTGACATTGGAGGTGATCGTCTCTTACTAGGTTGCTAGCTACCGCTGCAACCCGGATACTGTGAAAATTACATAATTGTAACTAGTAATACTACGACCTGGCTACAACCTACGATTATGACGTCATTGATCATCTTGTACATGAAAAATGCTTGTTTTTCGTACAAAATTGATTTTATTTTAAAAATTATTGTTTTTAATTACAAAAAAACAATTTAACCACATCAATTGCCTTTGAAATGAGCCATTTAAAACAACTCTCTACAATGTTACAGTGCCCTGCTATCTCAGGAAAAAGAAAAAAAAGATGCTGTCGATGCAGAATATCGTGGTTGCAGCCACTTCCTTTGATTTTCAAACCAATAGATTTTTCTCGTTATTCAAGTCAAGGGACCATAAGTTTCCTATATAGGGGGTTTCGGACAACGTGGTTCTTATAGAGTACTTCTTGTTTCGATCTGACCGCTATTTTCAGGAGGTCTTGGGCATTTTTTTAGTATTGGACGTGATCGTCTCTTGCTAGGTTGCTAGCTACCGCTACAACCCGGATAATATTTAATTATATTTATTATAATTATATTTTTTTGACCGTTAAATAAAAATTGCAGTCTTTATGTTCCAAACGTTCAATTAGTCAAAATGTTCAAAGTTTATTACCATAGCAATTTGCTGGAATGAAGGAAACGATGATTCAACGAATTAGTGTCATATGCAAGTACTGTTTTGGTATAGAAATAAATTTTAAGACAGAATACAACAGTAATCTTGTTTGTAAATTAATAATTAATGTAAATAAATTAATGTAAATTTATAGAACATTCGTGGCAACGCATACAAAATCCAAATTCATGAGAAATATATCTAGCTTTTGCAGCATTACTTCTTAGCCCATAATACATTTTGCTAATGTTTTAGTAAGACATGTTATATCGAGTATATATATATATATATATATATATATATATATATATATATATATATATATATATATATATATATAATATATATATATAGATATATATATAGTATAAAGCTGGTAAAGCCAATATACCAAAACTGATACAAAGAAACTTAATAAATAGCTCGATACAAATAAATAAAACTTCCTGTTGTTCAAGCCCACTCTAAAACTTTTTAAAATAAGATCGCCTATTGCCACTATGAGACGTTTGAACTTACCGAGAGAAGATGTTGACTTAAAACATGTCCAGTAGCAAGTTCATCATTTTTCCATTATTAAAAAAAATCTCCCCTTAGATTCACCAATTCATTGTACCTAAAAAGAAAATTTCCCAATCCATCCCCCAAAAGACTGCATAGTGGGCAAATTCGTATTTGTTTCGAAAATTAATACCCCTTGAATTTGTTACAAGCCATAGACAATTAGCTCTAACATGAATCAAATTCTAATATGTTTAATTGGTAAATTTAACTTAAATATGATTTTCGTCAACCGAAAATCTCTTTTTAACATTTCTATAGTAAAATACTAGTCGAAGCACTTCTGCCAGCACCCCATCGCCGAATCTCTTAATCTTCTAGCCTAGACATTAAATCCCTAAAAACAAACATTCTCACTTTATATTGAATATGTTTTGTATATACTGGATCATATTATTTTATTTAATATCAATTATTAACAAAAAATGTAACATAATTCATCCCCTCCAAATGCCACAACATAATATGGAGGAGGGATTATCAGACAAATCCAAAAAAAAAGAAAAAATAATAAATATTACATAATTAACATTAACCTCAGAAGGGGTTTCTAAACAAAACCTAACTGCAAACATCATGTGTCTGATACCACTAATATAACACTCAACTCCTAACCTGTGGGTCCAAGAAAATTCAGCCCCCTCCCCCTCCTTTTGCATACAAGTCCAGCCGACATTGTCCGTCATGAGTCAACCCGAAACCTCGACCCTTCCTTAGTTCTATGAGTATCTATCTTAGTTCTACCCTAGGATGGATGGTTGATAGACTATCTATCAACAAGTGAAAAATAACATCATTTTTATACAATCCTGAAAAAGGCTTATGCCAGCTTTGCCTCTCACTCAGACATATCTGTCTTGAATTTTTTTCTCCAATTAAATAAAAAACAAGTTTTTTTAAACTGAAAGTAAGGAGCGACATTAAAACTTAAAACGAACAGAAATTATTCCGTATATGAAAGGGACTGTCCCCTCCTCAGCGCCTCGATCCTTACGCTAAAGTTTTTTATTGTTTTAAAAAATAAGTTGTGAGACAGAGTCAAACTTTAGCGTAAAGAGCGAGGCGTTGAGGAGGGGACAGTCCCTTTCATATACGGAATAATTTCTGTTCGTTTTAAGTTTTAATGTCGCTCCTTACCTTCAGTTAAAAAAACTTTGTTTTTTTTATTTAATTTTTGAAACGTTTTTGAATAAATGCAGGTTCTTGATCTTGGCCTCACCGTACATGAATAATTAAAACAAAATTTTCATATTAATTTACTTTTAATTTAGTTAAATGGCTTTCTCGAAACTTGTTTAATTTTATTTACGAACGTTTTTATCAGTAATAAATATACGTAACTTACGAATTAACTTACGTAACGAACTTGTATATTCATATATTTTTAATTTGTTTAATTAGGGGGTTCGCCCCCTAGTCAATACCTTGCTCTTTAAGCGAAAGTTCGAATTTTGTTCCAATTCTTTAAAAATGACCGCTTAATCACAAAGGCCGTTAATTAGAATAAATAGCTCTTATGAAAGTACTAAAAAATCTTTGGCTTAAAGAGCGAGGTATTGACTACGGGGTGAACCCAATCATATATGTAATATTTTCTGTTTCGTTTAAAGTTTCGATGTTGCTGCTAGTTGCAGTTGAAATACTTGTTTTTTTTATATTAAATTTCTGATCTTTTTTTTAAAATAATGCTGGGAAGTCCGGCGTCCCCTTCATAGCAATGTCCCTTTACCCCATGAAAACTTCCTTCATGGAAACATCCTCCCACATAACCCCTGACCCACCCACCCCCCACACTACCAGGAAAAATCTCCCCTGAAAACGTCTGTATACTTCCAAATAACCAATACTATATGTTAACATTGGGTAAAGTTCATAACTTTCAGCCCTCCCCGCGGGAGCTTCGGGGGATTAGGTCATCCTAAAAGACATACGTATATATATTTTCGAACATGCTGAACCAAAATGGCTATCTCAAAATTTTGATTCAGGTGACTTTGGGAAAAAAATGAGCGTGGGAGGCGGGCCTAGTTGCCCTCCATTTTTTTGGTCACTTAAAAAAGGCACTAGAAGTTTTAAATTTCCATTCCAATGAGCCCTCCTACGATAATTCTAGCACCACTGGGTCGATACGATCACCCCTGGGAAAAAAAAACAAACATACAAATAACACACCGCACCCGTGATCTTTCTTCTGGCAAAAAATGCAAAATTCCACATTTTTGTAGATGGGAGCTTGAAACCTCTACAGTAGGGTTCTCTGATACTGCTGAATATGATGGTGTGATTTTCATTAAGGTTCTATAACTTTTAAGGGGGTCTTTCCTCCTTTTTTTCGAAAATCAGCCAAATTTTCTCAGGCGCCTAACTTTTGATGGGTAGAATTAAACTTGATAAAACTTAAATATTTGAAATCAGCATTAAAATCTGATTCTTTTGATGCATATCTATTTGTATCAAAATACCGTTTTCTAGAGTTTCGGTTCCCATTGAGCCGGGTCGCTCCTTACTTACAGTTCGTTACCACGAACTGTTGATTAGCCTTGGCTTGAATGGCAACTTGATTTTAATTCACTTGTTGGAAACATTTTCATTTGTTGGAATACAATTAAATAAATATAGGACAACAGAACAATAAAAGAAGGGGGAAAGAAATATAAAAAACTGGCTGCGCAGACAATATAACAAAAAATAGCTTTAAAATACTTCAGGAACAAAAATTACTTCAGGAACGTCCTCAGAACTTCATCAAACAGTTCGTGGGTAACGAACTGTAAGTAAGGAGCGACCCGGCTCAATGGTAACCGAAACTCTAGAAAACGGGTTATTGATACCAATAGATATATCAAAAGAATCAGATTTCAATGCTGATTTCAAATATATAACTTTCATCAAGTTTAGTGCTACCCATCAAAAGTTACGCGCCTGAGAAAATTTGGCTGATTTTCGAAAAAAGGGGGAAAGACCCCCTAAAAGTTATAGAACCTTAATGAAAATCACACCATCATATTCAGCGTATCAGAGAACCCTACTGTAGGAGGTTTCAAGCTCCTATCTACAAAAATGTGGAATTTTCCATTTTTTGCCAGAAGAAAGATCACGGATGCGTGTTTATTTGTTTGTTTGTTTGTTTTTTTTTTTTTTTTTTCCCCCAGGGGTGATCGTATCGACCCAGTGGTCCTAGAATATCGTGGGAGGGCTCATTGGAACGGAAATTAAAGTTCTAGTGCCCTTTTTAAGTGACCAAAAAAAAATGGAGGGCAACTAGGCCCCCTCCCACGCTCATTTTTTTCCCAAAAGTCACCCGATCAAAATTTTGAGATAGCCATTTTTGTTCAGCATGGTCGAAAATATGATAAATATGTCTTTTAGGATGACTTAATCCCTCGAAGCCCCCAGGGGGAGGGCTGAAAGTTATGAACTTTACTCAATGTAACATATAGTATTGGTTATTGGGAAGTATACAACTTTTTCAGAGGAGATTTTTTCTGGTAGGTGGGGGAAGGAGAGGGTCGGGGGCTATATGGAAGGATCTTTCCATGAAGGAAGTTTTTCATGGGGGGAAGGGAAATTGCCATGAAGGGGGCGCCGGACTTGCCAGCATTATTTATTGGTTATTGGGAAGTATACAACCATTTTCAGGAAGGATTTTTTCTGGAGGGGGGGGGGCTAGAGGAGGGATTACTCTGGAGAATATTTCCGTGGAGGATGTTTCTTTGGGGTAAGGGACATTTCTATGAAGGGGGCGCCGGATTTCCAAGCATTATTTAAGAAACAATCAGAAGTTAAATAAAAAAAACAAGTTTTTTCAACTGAAATGTAAGAAGGAATATTAGAACTTAAACGAACAGAAATTATAACGTATGTGAGGGGGTTTTCCCCCCAAGTCAATACCTCGCTCTTTACGCTACAGTTTTTTTTTAGTGCTTTCAAAAGAGCTATCTATCTAATTAAACGGCCTTTGTGATTCAGGGGTTTGTGAATCAAAATTTTTTTTAACTTTTAACGTAAAGAGCGTGGTATTGACTAAGGGGAGAACCCTTCATATAAGTAATAACATATACGTAATAAAAAAAAAAACAATAAAAAACAAGCGATACGGCTCAATAGTAATCGAAACTTTTAAAAACGAAACTTTGATGTCAATAAATGTATCAAAAGAATGTGTTTATAATGCTGATCCTAAATATATAAATTTTATTAAGTTTAGTATTACTCATCAAAGGCTACGAGCCTGAGAAAATTTACTCGATTTTTTTAAAGAGGGGGGGGAACATCCCCTGCAAGTGAAAGAATTTTAATGAAAATCACACCGTCAGATTCAGCGTATCAGAAAACCCTATTACATAGGTTTCAAGCTCATATCTGCAAAAATCTGCAACTTTGTATTTTTTGCCAGAAGAAAAATATACGAATATAGAAGTTAGTTACGTAGTTAATTTGTAAAGACATCCATTTAGCAAAAGAAAAGTAAAATTTTTATGCAAATAAAAGCTGCATTAACTAAAAAACTGATCAGAAATTAAATTAAAAAAACAAGTTTTTTAAACTGAAAGTAAGGAGCGACATTAAAACTTAAAAACGAACAGAAATTATTCCGTATATGAAAGGGGCTGTCCCCTCCTCAACGCCTCGCTCTTTACGCTAAAGTTTGACTCTGTCTCACAACTTTATTTTTTAAAACAATAAAAAACTTTAGCGTAAAGAGCGAGGCGTTGAGGAGGGGACAGCCCCTTTCATATACGGAATAATTTCTGTTCGTTTTAAGTTTTAATGTCGCTCCTTACTTTCAGTTTAAAAAACTTGTTTTTTTAATTTAATTAACATCAGGAGCGGAGAACTTCAGGAACGTACTCAGAAATCTTCTAATAGACATAAGTCACCACCGGTTCTTTACGCTCAAGCTTTGAAAAAATTACTATAAAAATTTTCAAAATATTCAATTTCTATAAATATTCAATTTCAGAATATATGATTTTTTCCATTGTAAGTTAAGGGCAAAATTTAAAACCAAAAAGGAGCAGATATATACAATATTGTGGAATTAAAACAACTACCAAACAAAGATATAAAACTACAACAAAAAGACACAAAAAGAAATGCTTCCTTAGGCCCTAGAAATCAGTTTTGGAAGGAATATTTCACTTTCCGTTCTGTAGAGTATGCTTGCTTTTTGTTGGAGGTTTATACGCCAAATTAGCGTTTCTCTATGCCTTTATTTCAGTGCCCGTAGACATAGAATCAAAACAAAAGTGTCATTATTCGCCGTACGGAAAATTCAAAGCTAACAAGTCAATGAAACAGCAAGAAAACTAGTATTTAATGACGAAAGAATATGACCGAGCTAAGTATTTAATTAAATAAAAAAACAAGTTTTTTTAACTGAAAGTAAGGAGCGACATTAAAACTTAAAACGTAACGAAATTATTCCGTATATGAAAGGGGCTGGTCCCTCCTCAATACCTCGCTCTTTGCGCTAAAGTTTTTTATTGTTTTATAAAAAATAAAGTTCTGTGACAAATTCAAACTTTTAGCGTAAAGAGAAGAGTCGACTCCTTACTTACAGTTCGTTACCACGAACTGTTGATGATGTCAAAGAAATCAAGCCAATGAAACAAAAAGAAGACTAGTATTTAATGACGAAAGAAGATGCCCGAGCTACGTATTTAAGAACGTCAAAGAAAGCAAGCCAATGAAACAAAAAGAAGACTGAGTATTTAAGATTTAATGACGAAAAGAAATATGACCGAGCATACAAGCGTTTTTACTGACCGTCAAGAGAGAAAATCAAGCCAATTGAAACAAAACAGAAGACTAGTATTTAATGACGACAGAAACATGCCCTAGAGCCCACCTCCAGAGTACCACTCACCCTTTCGCGACCTTATCGACATATAAGTCAAAATTTATCAACAGAAAAGTGTGGTTTCAAGTCCCGTTTTCAAGGGAGTATAATGAAAAGAAAGGCTGAGATGGCTACTATGATGGCATGATCGGATGGCCATAGTATTTTGGCAAAGGATTTTTTCTTTTTCGCTAACACGTCTAGGCGCCACATAAACGAAAAAGCGGGTCGTCCCGGTTGGAGTGGAAGGGAGTCATAAGGAAAGATTTAAGGTTAATGGGAACTTCCTGAGAGGGTGTAAAGAGGAGGCGTTGAATAGATTGGGACAGAGAAGGACCATGAGCAGCTGTGTGGCAGTGAGTTGCTAGTAGTAGTATTTTTCAACAGCATGGATTTTTTGCTTTGACTTACCGTTGCAGGCATAAAGAAGGGAGAATTATTTTTGAAATGTTTGATTCAGCACAAGGGCTGTATCCAGGATTTTTTTTTTTTTTGGGGGGGGGGGGGGAGGGGGCTAAAAAAATTAAGAATCAATCAAAATTTGTTTGTATGCATTTTTCACGTTTTTACGAGTCCTTTTCTACGTGTATACTTGTGTTTTGTTAGTAAACTCCAAACGAAAATTTGGGTTGAACACGATTTTGAACCCGTCTAAGCGAGAGCTATATGGAGAAATTCTTGAGATTGCCATTGAAACCATAGGGCTGTTTGCTCTGTAGGTTGATTAATTAAAAAAAGAGTTTTTTTTTTACTGAAAGTAAGGAGCAACGTTAAAACTAATTTAAAACGAACAGAAAATTATTCCGTATATGAAGGGGCTGTCCCCTCCTCAACACCTCGCTCTTTACGCTAAAGTTTTTTTACTGTTTTAAAAATTTTTAACTATAAGTTGTGTGACTGAGTCAAATCAGATTCTTGTTATACTTGGAAATAAATTTTGGATTTAGCTAAAATGCAAAACTGCATCATCATATAAATTAATATGTCCCTCTGTTGATCGGTTTTTAAACGTTTAGTGTCGGCAATTAAATTAAAGGACGGAGTGCTCAGTTTTAAAACCATTAATTACAGTTAGCAACTACATTGGACATTCTCCGTATTTCGCAACTCGATCATGTAGCCAAAAGGATAAGCGGTACCCAGAGCATGGTCCAATAATCTTCTCGTCTGCTTAATTTATTATTTTTCTCTTCTTTGGTAAAGTTTTCTAGTATATGTAAACATGGGCAAAGTTCATAGCTTGCAGAGCCCTTCCCCCGAGAACTGTGGGGGGTTAAGTCAACCTCAAAGACATATTTATTAGATTTTCGACTATGCTGAACAAAAATTGCTATCTCAAAATTTTGATTGGTGACTTCGGGAAAAAAATGAGCGTGGGGGTGCCAAGTTGCCCTCCAATTTTTTTGGTCACTTAAAAACGGCACTAGAACTTTAATTTCCGTTCGAATGCGCACCTCTCACGATATTCTAGGACTACTGGATCGATACGATCACTCCTGGAAAAAAAAAGTAAAAAAAAAAAAATAATAAACACGCATCCGTGATCTTTCATCTGGCAAAAAATACAAAATTCCACATTTTTGCAGATAGGAGCTTGAAATTTCTACGTAGGGTTCTCTGATACGCTGAATCTGATGGTGTGATTTTCATTAAAGTTCTATAAGTTGTTTTAGGAGTTGTTTCCCCTTTTTTCGAAATAAGGCAAATTTTCTCAGGCATGTTAACTTTGTTGGGTAAAACTAAACTTAATAATATATTTGAAATCAGCATAAAATATGATTCTTTTGATATATCTATTTCATAAAATTCCGTTTTTTTAGAGTTTCGGTTACTATTGAGCCGGGTTGCTTCTTACTTACAGTTCGTCACCACGAACTGTTTGACAAACGGACCGTTTTTTACCTATTTAAGTGTTGGTTGTTAAGTGCCGTCCGATTGTTGGCTTGCTTTGGTCCTTCAGGGCATTTTGCGCCAATAGATTGCCGTTCTTATTAATATTATTATGGTAGCTTATGCAAAATTGATTAAGATGCAAATGCTAATTTGGCAACTAAAAGAATCTAAATTTTAAACGTGATACAAATTATGGGTGTTTATTACGACCTTATTTAAACTCACCGCTTCATAAATATTCAAAATCTATGACGCCACTTTGCCACCTATGTCGTTGTGGATCTACATAGATTATGCCTTCAATACTGTTTTGTTGCAAGAACTATGTGTGTATGTTATGTAATTTGTCGTTTATGTTATGTGTTTATGTCGGCATTATTGTCGTGTTATGTTTACACCTACTTTCGGCTATAAACCTTTTTGGGCATTTTGAACACGCCTTTTCTAGGTGTAAGTTAATTTTATTCTCAAAGATCCTAAACCTTACTCCCAAATACGGTGCTAGAACCTCATTAAGTTACTCCTTTGGACATTTTAAGATAATGTCTCAATTAAATGGTGTCTACTTCCTTGTTACAAAACCGACGAAAAAAATGCACCAAAAAAAGTACGCAAGGGAGCCCTCCATACACTCTGGACCCCCCCCCCCTTCCTCCACGATGACATTCTCTACAAACAAACTTTTGAATAGTGGAGGGGGGTTTGCCACCACCTTTGGCGATTACAAGATTTAGTCCCTTTGAGCCTTTTATAATACAAACTTTGAAATTCGAAAAAACATAGATAAGATTACGTTTGTTTTGCAAGTTTTTCGTTGCAATGTTGGCCCGTGCTTTCTTTCTTCCTCACTCCCTCCCTCTCTCTCTCTTCTTTCTATGATGTCCTTCTCTTGGTTCTGCTCTCTCTTTCTCTCTCTCTTTCTTTCTTTCTCTCTCTCCTCTCTCTCTCTCTCTATCTCTCTCTCCTCTTCTCTCTCTCTCTCTCCTCCTCTCCTCTCTCTCTTCTCTCTCTCTCTCTCTCTCTCTCTCTCTCTCTCTCTCTCTCTCTCTCTCTCTCTCTCCTCTCTCTCTCTCTCTCTCTCTCTCCCTCTCTCTCTCCTCTCTCCCTCTCCTCTCTCTCTCTCTCTCTCTCTCTCCTCTCTCTCTCTCTCTCTCTCTCCTCTCTCTCTCTCCCTCTCTCTCTCTCTCTCTCTCTCTCTCTCTCTCTCTCTCTCTCTCTCTCTCTCTCTCTCTCTCTCTCTCTCTCTCTCTTCCCAGGGGTTTTAATTCAAGGAGACAGGGCACCTGTCCCCATGTACTACCCGCTGGATTTCCCCCATATTTTAAAAAATACATTTTCTTGGTATTTTCATTGAAATACCTTTTCTTGGAATTCTCACAAAAAAACAACAATTGAAAACAAAATATTTCATTGAAATACTTTTCTTGGTATTTTCACAAAAAAAACAACAATTGAAAACAAAATATTTTCATTGAAATACATTTTCTTGGTATTTTCACAAAAAAAAACAACAATTGAAAACAAAATATTTTCATTGAAATACCTTTTCTTGGTATTTTCACAAAAAAAAACAACAATTGAAAACAAAATATTTTCATTGAAATACCTTTTCTTGGTATTTTCACAAAAAAAAAAACAATTGAAAACAACATATTTTCATTGAAATACCTTTTCTTGGTATTTTCACTAAAAAACAACAATTGAAAACAAAATATTTTCATTGAAATACCTTTTCTTGGTTTTTTCACAAAAAAACAATAATTGAAAACAAAATTGCCCCAATCCCCTAGAATTGAAGAAACGCTTTTTGCCTCCCCTAAATTTTATGAGTTGACGCCATCATTTCTCTCTCTGTCTCTATTTCCCTCTTCTCTCCTCTCCTCCCCCCCGGAAATCCCGATACTTTCGTCATTTTTCCTATATATTCTTCTTTTTAGTATTTTATTCGTCTTTTTTTGCAATTTAACCAAGTTGCCCTTCCCATAGCACCATCCTCCCCCGAAAAAAAAATCCTCCTTACATATCTGATGCAAGCCTGTGTGCTTTAATCATTTAAGTATTTTCGAAGACCACACTGCCTTCCCGTAGCGATAAATAATAGTTCAAATAGGGATAAATCCTTTTATTAGACGTGACAAAACAAGAAAAAAAATACTGGATATTCCATACAGTAACCGTCATCAGCAGATATACTAGAATGCAGCGACCGTCATCAGCAGAAATATCAGTACAAAGATAAAAAAAAATACTGGATATTCCATACAGTACCATCATCAGCAGATATACTAGAATGCAGCGACCGTCATCAGCAATATATCAGTACAAAGATTAAAAAAATACTGGATATTCCATACAGTAACCGTCATCAGCGATATACTAGAAGCGCGACCGTCATCAGTACAAAGATAAAAAAAAATGCACATATTGCAACATTTGATCCTCGACGGGCTATACTTCTAGTTGAACTAGCCTAAATAACTAATTCAAACGAATTTTCCTACTTAAAAGAATGTGTCAGCCCTCATAAGAAATATATTCTTCTCGTTTAATCAAAAGAATAGGTTAGCACATCACATCTCACTTGTCACAGCTAATACCCAGATAACAACAGAAAATAAACTTTCAAAACAATATTAGCCTCAACTGTGCTTACTTTAAGGTCTACACATGCCCTTGGTAAATATTAGCATGGAATATTGGCAAAAAGACATAGGCATGTCGTTATTATCCAGCGGAAAGCACAGCTGACATACAAGACCGTCTTGCAAAACTGTAGCCGAAATATCGAAATATCCAGTATTTTTTTATTGTTTTTCATTGTCTAATAAAAGGATTTATCCCTATTTGAACTGTTATTTATTGTTTAATCATTTAAACTTTGAATTGTAAGATACCATCTTATGCTTTAGTGCAAACAATTGAAGAAATTTGTCGCATGTTCTAAGCACAATTCCAAAGTATTTCTTCAGCAAGATTAAGGAGCTTGAAGACAGTTGTAAATAAAAGAAAATGCACTTTTTTCATCAATTCATTGTTTTCATGAATAAACATACCATAAATATGTATTTGTATCCTTCTCTTTGAAAGGTTTGTATTTCATATGCGTGGCCCACTCATTAATCTTTTTTTTGCGTGGTCACGTACAGCGTTGCCTACCAGCTATTCATTGCACCTGAAGAATGATTTAATGGAAATTATCCTACATTTAAAATTACGCACACAACCTTTCCTTTTTTAGTTTTAAGGGATTTATTCTGGACGTCATAAGTTGGTCATTTTATTTTTTAAGACATTTTTTTGGGAAGGAAGACCCCCCCCCCCGCCATTTTTAAGGGGCTCAACGGAAACATCAACGACAACCCAAAAAATATCACCTTCACTGAAATTTAGACAATTGAGTTTTAATATATTTCACTCCCCCCCCTCCCCTTTTTTTTAACTAGTAATCTTTGGAACGTGTTTTTTCTATAATTGTCAATTCTTCTGTTTGATGATAGTTACATGAACAAGGTCGTTAACTGTCACATTAAGTTTGATTAGCTATTAATTATTCCTGAAAATTACATATTAATTATACTATATATACTAAATTATGCTATATTATCAATTATACTATCTAAAAATTATCTAAGTAAAGTTTACTTTCTTTTAAATCTCTAAGCTAAGCATTTTTGCCAAGAAAACTTGGAATTTCCATTACATCTGATTTAATAAATGAAAAAAAAGAAGAAATTATGCTGGTGCTTATTCGGAGTTGAACAACCTATCTGGTAGTCAAGTTTCAATTGTCCTGCAGATGAATCAATCGCCGTGTACCATTCTGAAGAAGGATCTACAATTATGCACTTAGGTAGGGATTTTTCTAAGGGGGGAGTTACTTCAGGGGTGATTAACCGTCTTGGCCAAATCATAGCTTTCCGCTCACTATTGAGGACCAAGTAGAAATCTTGATTAGCCCCCCCTCCCTTTGTCTCACACAAAATTATTAGGCCAAAATTTAACAAAATTTTCATTTATTCACAAAATTATTTTCAATTTATGAATTAACTAATAATATATTTTTTAATTATTTTTAATTTATCATTTAAATTATTTAATTATTATTAACTATTTAAATTTAATTATTTTAATAATTATTATCAATTTATTTATTTATTTTTATTTTATTAATTAATTAACATTTTATTAATTATTTTCATTTATTAACTGTGTCCTTCACTTCATTAATAACATTTCAAAATTAAAAAATGATTATAACCGTTAGATTATTTGTTTGAAATTTTGCACCCCTAAAATTTCTGCGCCCGGGGTAAGTGCCCCCTCTGGCCCTCCCATAAAACAGTCTCTGGACTTGTGCCACACTAGACACTTTTGATGGGCCGGATGTGTTGAAAATCCGTCGCAAAACAATGGAGGGAAAACTGAAGATGAAAAGAAAGAAAATACAATATGTGATCGATTAAGAGATCGATTAAGAATGTAAACATACACGAATAATAATGCGGTAATAACGCGGTAATAATACAATAGCATGATATCCACCATATAAGAATAAGGACATACACAAATAACCGATTTAACACGATTACAAGACACATAAGGTTTTACTTTTTAAATAAAAAGTCTTGGCGAGTCGTACAAACAGTGGAGCATTTGGAATATTTGGAACGCTGGAACAGTAACCAGAATTTGCGCCTGGAGTATATTAAATAAAAAAAAACAAGTTTTTTCAAGTGAAAGTAAGGAGCCACATTAAAACTTAAAGCGAACAGAAATTATTTCGTACATGAGGGAGTTTGCCCCCTCGTCAATACCTCGCTTTTTACGCTGAAGTTCGAGTTTTGTTCCAATTCTTTAAGAATAACCCCTGAATAACAAAGGCCGTTTAATTAGAATAAATAGCTCTTTTGAAAGTACTTAAAACTTTAGCGTAAAGAGCGAGGTATCGACTAGGGGGCGAACCCCCTCATATACGTAATAGCTTCTGTTCGTTTTAAATTTTAATGTTGCTCCTTACTTTCAGTCGAAAACATTTTTTTTATTTAATTCCTGATCGTTTTTTAAAATAATGCTCGGAAATTCGGCCTACCCTTCATGGAAAATTACCTCCCCCCATGAAAAATTCTTCCAAGGAAAGGTCCTCCCACTTAACAAACTCCCCCCTCCCCAACCCCACCAGAAAAAATCCCCCTGAAAAACATGTACATTTCCCATAACCAGTACTATATGTAAACTATGGGCAAAGCTTATAACTTGACTGTGGGGAATTAAGTCACCCTCAAAGACATAGTTACTAGATTTTTCGACTATGCTGAACAAAATGGCCATCTCCAAATTTTGATCCAGTGACTTTGGGAAAAAATGAGCGTAGGAGGGGGCATAATTGCCCTCCAGTTTTTGGTCACTTAAAAAGGGCACTAGAACTTTTAATTTCCGTTTGAATGAATCCTCTTGCGATATTCTAGGGCCACTGGGTCGATACTATCACCCCTGGAAAAAAATATAAAAAAAAAAAAAAACACACATCCGTGATCTTTCTTCTGGCAAAAAATGCAAAATACCACAGTTTTGCAGATAGGAGCTTGAAACCTCTACAGTATGGTTTTCTGGTACGCTGAATCTGATTGTGTGATTTTCATTAAGATTCTCTGACTCGTGAGGGGGCGTTTTCCCTTTTTTTCGAAAATAACGTAGTTTTTCTCAGGCTCGTAACTTTTGATGGGTACTTGATGAAACTAAACTTGATGACACTTATATATTTGAAATCAGCATAAAAATCCGATTCTTTTGACGTATCTATTGGTATCAAAATTCCCTTCTTTAGAGTTTCGGTTACTATTGAGCCGGGTCGCTCATTACTTACAGTTCGTTACCACGAACTGTTTGATTAAGTTAAGATCAGTGGCGGTTCTGGCCTCTCTTGTTCCCGGGATAAAAGCTTGATTAGTCCCCCCCCCTGTCTCCCACGGAATTTTCAGGTCAAAATCGAACAAAATTTTCATCGATTAAGAAAATTATTTTCAAATTATTAATTAATTAATAATTTATTTTTAATTATTTTTTTAATATATTATTTCAATTATTTAATTGTTATTAATTACTTTAATTTGATCTTTTAATTATTGTTATTTAATTATTTTCATTTATCAACTGCGACCTCTACTTTAATCATAGAAAGCGCAATAGCGCATCCTAAGTAAAGAACGATGTTGGCACAATGTATTATTTATTATTTTTTTTCCTTTAGACCAGAGCACTTCGTATCGAAGAAGTTGTCGTAGAAACTTCGAAAAGGACTCATTCGATTGGAAACCGGAGTGGCTTGTGCCCTTTTTAATTGTCGAAAGTGAATGGAAGGCAACTAACACCCCTTCCACGCCCACCATTTACCGAAACACACACAATCAAAATTTTGAGATAGCCATTTTGTTCAGCGTAGTTGATTTCCAGATAGAAATTATGTTTTTGAGGAGGACACTCCCCCGCAGCCCTCAGGGCAAAGGTTGTAAGTTATGCCCTGGGGGCATATAAGGTTTTTATAGAAAGCGTTGTCGTAGAAACTTCAAAAAGGGCTCATTCGATTGGAAATTGAAAGGGCTAGAGCCCTTTTTAATAGTCAAAAGTGATTGAAGGGCAACTAGTCCCCTCTCACGCCCACCTTTTTCCCAAACACATCCAATCAAAATTTTAGATATCCATTTTATTCAACGTAGTTGAAAGTTCTGGAAATTAGGTCTTTGAGGATGACAACCCCATCCGCCCCCAAAGCCCTCAGGACAAGGGTTGTAAGTTATGCCCTTGGGGCATATAAGGTTCTTACAGAACTTGTTGTCGTAGAAACTTCAAAAAGGGCTCATTCGATTGGAAATTGAGATGGCTTAGTGCCCTTTTTAATAGTCGAAAGTGATTGGAAGGCAACTAACACCCCTTTTACGCCCACCATTTCCCCAAAAACATCCAATCAAAATTGTGAGACAGCCATTTTGTTTCACGCAGTTTAAAGCTCAGTAAATTATACCTTTGATTAGAAAACTCCCCCCACAGTCTTCAGCGCAAGGGTTATAAGTTATGCCCTGGGGGTATATAAGTTTATATTGAAGTCTTTGTCATAGTAACTTGAAAAAGGGCTCATTCGATTGAAAATTCAAAGGGCTAGTGCCCTTTTTGATAGTCTCGAAAGTGATTTGAGGGCAACTAACCTCCCTCTCACGCCCACCTTTTCCCCAAACACATCCAATCAAAATTTTAGATATCCATTTTATTCAACGTAGTTGAAAGTTTTGGAAATTAGGTCTTTAAGGATGACAACCCCTCCACCCTCACATCCCTCAGGGCAAGGGTCGTAAGTTATGGCCTGGAGGCATTTAAGGTTTTTATAGAAAGCGATGTTGTAGAAACTTCAAAAAGGGCTCATTCAATTGGAAATTGAAAGGGCTAGTGCCCTTTTAATAGTCGAAAGTGATTGAAGGGCAACTAACCCCCCTCTCATGCCCACCATTTCCCCAAACACATCCAATCAAAATTTTGATATATCCATTTTGTTCAACGTAGTCGAAAGTTCTCGAAATTAGGTCTTTTAGGATGATAGCCCCATCAGAGCCCTCAGTGCAAGGGTTGTAAGTTATGCCCTGGGGGCATATAAGGTTTATATAAAAGTTGTTGTAGAAATTTCAAAAAGGGATCATTTGATTGGAAATTGAAATTGCCCTTTTTAATAGTCGAAAGTGAATGGAGAGTAACTAACCCCCCTCTGACGCCCACCATTTCCCCAAACACATTCGATCAAATTTTAGAGATAGCCATTTTATTCAACGTAGTTGAAAGTTCTGGATATTATGTATTTAAGGATGACAAACTCCCCAGAGCCCACAGGGCAAAGGTTGTAAGTTATGCCCTGGGGGCATATAAGGTTTTTATAGATAGAGTTGTCGTAAAAAATTCAAAAAGGGCACATTCAATTGAAAATTGAGAGGGATAGTGCCCTTTTTAATGTATTATTTTTTGTTGTTGTTGTTGTTGTTTAGACCAGGGCACTTCGTATCGAAGGAGCTGTCGTAGGAACTTCGAAAAGGGCCTATTCGATTGAAAATAGAAAGGGCTGATGCCCTTTTTAATAGTTGAAAGTGATTGGAGGGTAACTAACCCCCTCTCACGCCCACCATTCTCCCAAACACATCCAACCAAAATTTTCAGATAGCCATTTGTTCAACGTTGCAGAAAGTTCATGAAATTAGGCCTTTGAGGATGACAACCCCCCCCCAGCCCTCAGGGCAAGGGTTGTAAGTTATGCCCTGGGGGCATATAAGGTTTTTATTGAAACCATTGTCGTAGAAACTTCAAAAGGGCTCATTTGATTGGAAATTGAAAGGGCTAGTGCCTTTTTAAATACTTGAAAGTGATTGGAGAGCGAATAACGCCCTTCGTACGCTTACCATTTTCCCAGACACATCCAATCACAATTTTGAGATAGCCATTTTGTTTAACGTAGTTGAAAGTTCTGGAAATTAGGTCTTAGAGGAAGACAACCACCTTAACAGCCCTTAGGGTAAGGGTTGCAATTTATGCCCTGGGAGCATATAAGGTGTTTATAGAAAGCGTTGTCGTAGAAACTCAAAAGGGCTCATTTAATTGGAAATCGAAAGGCCTAGTGCCTTTTTAATAGTCGAAAGTAATTGGAAGGCTTGACATTTTTATAGTAAAGATCGATATGGGTATAATGTATTATTATTATTTGTTGTTGTTGTTATTGTTGTTGTTTAGACCAGGGCACTTCGTTTCGAAGGAGTTGTCATAGGAACTTCGAAAAGGGCCTATTAGATTGAAAATAGAAAGGCCTGATGCCCTTTTTAATAGTTGACAGTGATTGGAGGGAAACTAATCCCTCCCCCCGCCCACCCTCTCATTTGCCTTTATTTTTTAAAACTAAATGTTTTCCTTAAGATTAAATCAAATGCAACTGTGTTAATGCTACTTCCCAATAAGGCCTCGCCGCTGATCCCAAGAACTCTGAGGGTATTATGTTCAAGACTTTTCTCGGGTCTACTGCTGCTCTTAAATTTTAAAACCAAATCAAAATAAGCGTAATGTTCCAGCTAATCAAAGCATGGCGCCCATAAGGGGGGCCACCCTCCCCCTGGCTGAATGATGCAGCCTTACTTTTTAATATTTTTGTTCTGAGATTTCTATTATATAGCATTAAAAGTGCAGTTAAAGACGAGTTTAGCCCCCTTCCCTGAAATTCACTTATGGGTCCCCATGGATCAAAGAAAGTAAACGATTGTTTCTGGCGAAGGGTATCAAGTTTCTCTTTTCAGGTCAACTAGATGAGGTATGAAACTAAATTTTAAAACACTACTATTTGTTTCCGGATTTTTTAAAGGGCTTATGTTGTGCAAAATTGCTGAAATTCTTTCTCCAGCATACAACAGCGGCTAAACTATAATTTTATAAAACTATAAATTGTCAATATAAAAAGGAACAGTAATTAATTAAAAAACTTTTTCCGTAAAATGATTTTTCAAAGAAAGTAAAGAACTCCATTAAACAAAAAATGAGCAAAAATAAATCAAATAATCTACCAGCGTGAAACTACCACAAATCAGCATCGATAAATCAATGAAACCCAAATGACAGAATTACAATAAATAACTCGAGTCAAACTCAAACGTGGCGAGCATAATTAACGAAGGTTGGCTCAAATCCCTATGCCTTCCCAATGCCAGACCTAATTTTTACTTTACTGAAAAAAATACAAATGAATATGCATTGTCAGTTTAATATAAATATACTGGTGCTTAGTAATGAAAATGTTAATATTATTTGATTTATTAAAGTTATAAAAGTAGAAACATTTATATTTTTTTCAGTAAAGTGCAAATTATGTTCTGGCCTCGGGAAGTTATAGGGGGTTTTGAGCCCAACTTATGTTAATTTCTGCTCGTTTTGAGTTTGACTCGGTTATTTTTTGTAATTTCTGTTCGTTTTGGGTTTCACTTATTTATCGATGCTGATTTGTGGTAGTTTCACGCTTGGTAGATTATTTGATTTTATTTTTGCTCATTTTTTGTTTAATGAATTTCTTTACTTTTCTTTGAAAAACTTATTTTGTGGAAAAAGTTTTTTTTAATTAATTTAATAAAAACAAAGGTACTTGTCAAATATCCCAACCCCACTCAAGAATTTTGATCTGTATGATCTCAGAAAAACTGGTTTGTCTGTCTGCAATAGGTTTATAATGAGAAAAACTACGATGTAGGTATATTTTTATTAAATGTTTAATAGACTGAGGTGATTAGGTTTGGTTTTTAACAAAATGCGTCTGTGCGGCCTGCTTTCCATAACTGTATGTTGTAGTTTCCATAACTTTGTTTCTAATGTATTATATTTTCATCATATTTTGGTAGATAATTTCGAAGACCGCACTGCCTTTCCATGACGATATATAAAAATTCAAATAGGGATAAAATCCTTTTAATAAACAGTGTTTCACAAACAGCGAAACAATTTCAGAAAAAAATACTAATTATTTCGGTCACATATGCAGTGACCGTCATCAGTAGTAAGACTAAACTAAAACAATTAAAAACAATACTTTATATACGAAATAAAATAAAACTACATATTGTTTAATACTCTAATTTTTTTTTCAAAGCAAAAGCTGAAGCTAGCCTCCTTGGCCTTCTTGGATCCGGTTCATTAGCGTTCAATGAAACAACACTTGGACAGAGGTTAACTGAATTGGGTGGACTGAATTTCAAGACATAATTTCAGTATGGGATTATGGGAGGAGGAATTAAAAGGATTTTTGGAACATTTTAACTGTTGGGGGATTTAAAGTTTACTGTTGAATTAGAAGAGAATGGGAAACTTCCTTTTCTTGATGTTCTTCTTTTAAAAAAAGAAAATGTCTGGATTTCAAAATTTACAGAAAACCGACAAATAACAATAGATTTGTGTCTTATAGTTCCGGTCACGCTCGCCAAGTAAAAATTGGTTTGATCCTTTCTTTAACTGACCGGATCTTTAGTATTTGCTCTCCAAATTTTTTGAGGAGTTGTCTTTTCTAAGAAAATACTAATAAGTAACATGTATCCAGAGTGGTTAATTAGCCAGACTTTTTCAAAAAGAAGGAAAAAGTTTCTAGAGATTTCTAAGGAAGTCTTAGAGACAACTCGGGAGAAGGATGTTTTTATTCCTTACACCCGGGCTAAGTGAAAGACTTAAAAGAATTTTAAAAGTAATGGTCTAAAGGTAGCTTTAAAGAGTAAAATACTCTGGGTAGTTTTCTAAATTCTGGGAAGGATCTAACTTCATGGCAACAAAGTGGGGTCATCAGATCCATGTACTTGCGGAAGCTCATATGTGGGACGTACTCACCAGAATTTGAAAATGAGATTATTACAGCATAAAGATTCAATTTCATCGGCTTTAAAGCAAGATTCTAAGTCTGAAGATTTTACTTCAGCCCTTTCGGAACATATTTTCAATTTTCCAGACCGTTTTATTTTGTTCGATAATGTCTCTTTGATTTCTAGGAACCGGGGTTTAAAGCAAAATTTTCGTGAAACTCTTGAAGTAAAGAAAGTTTTATTCAAGAATATAGCTTTAAATCGTGACACAGGTGAATTTGGGTTGAACTCTATCTATGATAATTTATTAAAATCTGATAGAGTGAAGTTCAGTCCACCCAATGTAGTTAACCTCTGTCCAAGTGTTATTTCATTGAACGCTAATGAACCGGATCCAAAAAGGTCAAGGAGGCTAGCTTCAGCTTTTGCTTTGAAAAAAAAATTAGAGTACTAAATAACATGTAGTTTTATTTTATTTCGTATATAAAGCATTGTTTTTAATTGTTTTAGTTTAGTTTTACTAGTGATGACGGTCACTGCATATGTGACCAAAAATATTTAGTATTTGTTGTGAAATGTTTGTGTAACAATATGTTTGTGAAACACTGTCTATTAACAGGATTTTATCCCTATTTGATCTTTTATTCATCGCCAAATTTTGGTATATTTCATGAGGATTTAATTTAATTTTTTGTGACTTCATTTAGTGTCTTTTGATTTATACTGAGCGGTTTAAACTTATAATTAGAGGAGAAAAGTCGGACAGTTAACGGAGCTCTAGTTTTATGGAGATCAGAACTTCCCATGGAACGGTATTTTCATAGAAAGTGAAACTTTTATGAATCGAGTTAAGCGTTATGATGTTCATGTGCTTCCATTTTCTTGCGACCAACACCTTGGTGTAGAACACACGCATGTTTCAAATTTTGTACCAGTGCTTAATTTTTTACTACCTCAAGATTTCACACAGTAATAGAAATTAAAAAATATTGTAGTTTGAAAAGTTAGCTATTACATAAAATTCAAGAATATCATAATTGCTTTTTTGGCAAGCATAAAAGAGGTCATACGAGTTGGTAGTCAGACTACGACAGTTCTATTGCAAGTATATCTTACCACTCGATTCTACTTGACGCCTCTTGTCTTGCCTTGTACCAAGGTAACTCAGTGGTGGTTTCAGGGGGGATAGAGGGGTTCATTCAGGGGTGGTTTCACTCGCCCGGGTACAGGAATTTTAGGGGCGTAAAATTAAATAATTAATAAATCATTAATTAATTATTTATTAAAATAAATCAAAAACTAAAAATGATTAAATAATAATAATGAAATAGTTAAATTAAGTAATTAATAATAACTTAATAATTTAAATACAAATTGAAAAATAATAAACCAAATTATTAGTTAATAAATAAATTGAAAATAATTTAGTTAATAGATTAAAGATTCGTTAAAACTCGGCCTTAAAATTTTATGGAAGACAAGAGTGCGCTACTTAACATTTTTCCCCGGGCGCAAGAAAGGCCAAAACTGCCACGGAGGTAGCCCTGTCCTTCTGGTCACGATAACTGTTCTTTCCAAGCTTAGCTTTGGACAATAAAACACTCTTTTCCCTCCAATAGGCTGACTAATTACAGCCTATGCCATCTACCAAAACCAAAATTGTCACGCACTTTCACTCTTGGGCTCTTGGCAACAAAGAGAATTTATGAAAGCCAGGGTCGTTACTAGCCAAATGTTTGGGGGGGGGCGAGGGATTTGACCGACTGGCTGATCATTTTTACCGACTGTTTTTATCAATATTTAGCACAATGTCCGTTTCGAACAAAATACGTAGAATCACTAAACGAGCTGGTAAAAACCACTGCATTTATCAATCGAGATTCAGATTTCGGTATATGAAATGTCATTATTTTCATGGTCTTTATTTAACCGGACAAAAAATTTCGACGGCGGCGGCCATGATTTTACCGACTCATTTTTTAACGAGTGCCCAAAACCATTGGGTTGGGGTGCTCCCCCCCATATATGACGGTCCTGATGAAAGCTAATGAATCCAGATACACCATTCTTGTTGAAACTTCTGATAGGGTGGTGGGTTGATCCCTGCTTTGCAACAGGGTCCGGGGTTTGATACAAGTTGTCACAAAGTCAACGGGGAAGGAGTCCCGCCGTTGTTAAATTAATTCCCGTGAAGCATCTATGCATGCTTTGCACCTTATTCATGATGTATGTTCTACACAAAGAGCAGAGGGTTTAAGGGGAGGTGACAACTTCTAAAATCCGGAAAACTTTATCCGGAAAACTTCATCTGCCAAATGATGGCTATCTTTTGGTCTCTTTTTCTTTTAGACACAAACGACATAATTGACTTATGCAAGGCTTCCATGCAAAGGCGGATCTAGAGCAAAATGTTGGGAGGGGGATGGGGATGATGGGGTGTGGGGGAGGGGGAAGGCGGTGACAAGGGCGTCAATAATTGACCAAATTTACAATTTATTTACAAAAGAGTAAAAACAGGAAAAAACGGAATAAGGGTGCCAGAAAAATCTTGGGGGGCCGGGTCGCCCCGCCCCCTGGATCCGCCCATGCTTCCATTGCGGCAAGACTCATATTGAACAGAGTCAAAAAAAGTTATTAACTTCGTGGACTTCAACTTTTTGGACTGCAAACTTTTTTTTAACTTTATTGACGTCATGGGTGCCCCGCTTTAGAACCTCTCTACTAAGCTATGCTTCTACCAAAAATTAGAAGACCAATTTCTCACCGATTTATTTACCCATAGATTTTTCGATTTTGTATTGTCTTGTAGAGGTTATTTCTTTATCTTATCTGACAATCAAGAATAAATCACTCGTGAATATTTCTTAGATAAGAAGAAGACTAACCATAGACAATAGACTGTCCACTTACTGCTAATTAAGAGTAAAACGAACTATCGCACAACAGGAAAATTTCAAATACCTCAGGCGGCGAAGTTTAAAGCACAAATATGCACTTTTAATCATTCTGATAAATAGCTGATCAAGGCCGGACAGGCTTGTTGTTTAATCTAAGGGTTGAAGAGACTACATTTGCCAAAGATGAGCGAGCCTTTTCCAAAGAAAATCAGCCTCATTTATATATTATATATATATATAATATATATATATATATATATATATATATATATATATATATATATATATATACTATATATATATATATATATATATATATATATATATATATATATATCTATATATATATATATATATATATATATATATATATATATATATATATATATATATATATATATTATTAATAGATATATATATTTATTGGTAAATAGTTTAATTGCGTTAAGCATCAACGCTCATTGAAAAAGATGTGGCACGGTTTAGTACTCTCACTCTCTCCATAAGGAAACACGTTTAAAACTCAGGAAACTACTTTAAACATTCTAAAATACTTACACATATCATTTTCAAATATTTACTGCTTCATTTTACCCCACCCACTTGGCAATGGGCAAATATATAGCCCAAATTTTATGGGCTATATAAAACTCAATGAATTTTTCATAGGCTGGCTCTTACCTTCGTATTAATTTAACTGCAAACAAGCAACGTCAATGATAACAGGCTTCTTGTTTGCATGCTGACCAATGGTCTGCGCAGAGCAGGTACCGATCTCCTGATTGCGTGGTTGGGTGAAAATCATCCGATATTTCCGGTGTTCGCCCCCAGATTTCTCCAGGTACCCATTTTGAACCAGGTCGAATCTGGCTGAACTTATTGAGTCACATCGCTGACTACCGTTCCAAACCAAATGACCAGCTACGGCAGGACTCGAACCCCTGTCCTCATGGATAAAGGATTTTAAGTTTAGCGCGCTTACCACTTGGCTAGGACGGTTCAACGACAGCAAGCGGGGGAGAAAAGTGTCGGTTTATGGAAAAATAATTGAGTACATAAAATTTGGGTTATATATATGTCCATTAGGGGGTGGGGGTAAAATGAAGCAGTAAGCATTTTTACTGATATAAGTAAGTGTTTTATAATATTTTAAAGTAGTTTCCATAATTTTATAGTGTTTCCTTATGGAGAGTGGGCGTTCTTAACCGATATTAAATAAAAAAAAACAAGTTTTTAACTGAAAGTAAGGAGCGACATTAAAACTTAAAACGAACAGAAATTATTCCGTATATGAAAGGGGCTGTCCCCTCCTCAACGCCTCGCTCTTTACGCTAAAGTTTGACTCTGTCTCACAACTTTATTTTTTAAAACAATAAAAAACTTTAGCGTAAAGAGCGAGGCGTTGAGGAGGGGACAGCCCCTTTCATATACGGAATAATTTCTGTTCGTTTAAGTTTTAATGTCGCTCCTTACTTTCAGTTTAAAAAAACTTGTTTTTTTTTATTTAATTCTGATCGTTTTTTAGTTAATGCAGGGGATGTTTCCCCCCTCTTTAAAAAATCGAGTAAATTTCTCAGGCTCGTAGCCTTTGATGAGTAATACTAAATTAATAAAATTTATATATTTAGAATCAGCATTATAAACACATTCTTTTGATACATTTATTGACATCAAAATTCCGTTTTTAAAAGTTTCGATTACTATTGAGCCGTATCGCTTGTTTTTTTATTGTTTTTTTATTACGTATATGTTATTACGTATATGAGGGGGTTCTCCCTTAGTCAATACCACGCTCTTTACGTTAAAAGTTAAAAAAAATTTTGATTCACAAACCCTGAATCACAAAGGCCGTTTAATTAGAATAGATAGCTCTTTTGAAAGCACTAAAAAAAAAACTGTAGCGTAAAGAGCGAGGTATTGACTTGGGGGAGAACCCCCTCACATACGTTTATAATTTCTGTTCGTTTTAAGTTCTAATATTCCTTCTTACATTTCAGTTGAAAAAACTTGTTTTTTTTTATTTAATTTCTGATCGTTTTTTAAATAATGCTTGGAAATCCGGCGCCCCCTTCATAGAAATTTCCCTTACCCCAAAGAAACATCCTCCACGGAAATATTCTCAAGATTAACCCCCTCGTCTAGCCCCCCCCCCCTCCAGAAAAAATCCTTCCTGAAAATGGTTGTATACTTCCCAATAACCAATAAATAATGCTGGCAAGTCCGGCGCCCCCTTCATGGCAATTTCCCTTCCCCCATGAAAACTTCCTTCATGAACAGATCCTCCAACATAACCACCGACCCACCCTTCCCTCCCACTACCAGAAAAAAAACCTCCTGAAAACTTCTGTATACTTCCCAATAACCAATACTATATGTTAACATTGGGTAAAGTTCATAACTTTTAGCCCTCCCTCTGGGAACTTCGGGGGATTAAGTCATCCTAAAAGACATATTTATCATATTTTAGACCATGCTGAGCAAAATGGCTATCTCAAAATTTTGATCGGGTGACTTTGGGAAAAAAATAAGCGTGGGAGGGGGCCTAGTTGCCCTCCATTTTTTTTGGTCACTTAAAAAGGGCACTAGAACTTTTAATTTCCGTTCCAATGAGCCCTCCACGATATTCTAGGACCACTGGGTCGATACGATCACCCCTGGGAAAAAAAAAAAAAACAAAAAAAAACAAACAAACAAAAAAAAACACGCATCCGTGATCTTTCTTCTGACAAAAAATGTAAATTCCACATTTTTGTAGAAGGAGCTTGAAACCTCTACAGTAGGGTTCTCTGATACGCTGAATATGATGGTGTGATTTTCATTAAGGTTCTATAACTTTTAGGGGGTCTTTCCCCCTTTTTTTGAAAATCAGCCAAATTTTCTCAGGCGCGTACCAATGAGCCCTCCCACGATATTCTAGGACCATTGGGTCGATACGATCACCCCTGGGGGAAAAAAAAAACAAAAAAAAAAAAACAAACAAACAAATAAACACGCATCCGTGATCTTTCTTCTGACAAAAAATGTAAAATTCCACATTTTTGTAGATAGGAGCTTGAAACCTCTACAGTAGGGTTCTCTGATACGCTGAATATGATGGTGTGATTTTCATTAAGGTTCTATAACTTTTAGGGGGTCTTCCCCTTTTTTTGAACAATCAGCCAAATTTTCTCAGGCGCGTAACTTTTGATGAGTAGCACTAAACTTGATGAAAGTTATTATTTGAAATCAGCATTGAAATGTGATTCTTTTGATATATCTATTGGTATCAAAAACCCGTTTTCTAGAGTTTCGGTTACCATTGAGCCGGGTCGCTCCTTACTTGAGCCGGGTTACCACGAACTGTTTGACCAAAGATTCTACTTTTATTTGCTGCTGTGAGTTAAAGTGACATTTAAAGGCTTCTATCTACTGATGCGCAAAGTGTTTGAATGAGGGAGGAGGGGGTATATAGGGCATTTGCACCCCTTAGAATGCAAATATATATGACAATTACCAAATTTTGCATCGTTTGAAAAAACATTCACTTTTTGGATACCAAGTTCAGGGACCATTGTCCCTGAAAATGTGTAGGTCCTTGTTTGCTAATACTTAAGACCATTTGGTAATACAGGGTAATACTTGGTAATACGGGCTAATAGGTAATACGGTAATACGGGTAATAATTATTTGATAATAGGGGGGGACCATCTGAAGGAAACCTTAAAAAAAAATTCTGAAAATTGCTTTAAAAATAATCATAAGTACTTACTTATCGCATTCCTAAACGAACATTGCTTCAACTTACCTCTCCCTGACAGAAAAATATAAGTATGAAGATGAATAAATATAAATATATATATTGCCATTTTATTATACAATAGCGAAGGGCGAACGCTAACCTTTTAAAAGAAAGTGGCGAAGAAAAGATTAGCCATTATACAATAGCGAAGGGTGAACGCGAAAATGGCGAAGCAAAGAGTAGCCCAAATGGGCTACTTTTATATGTGGGCTGGTTTTCAATAATTAATTTTGGTTCAAGGCGTTTACTCCCCCCCCCGGAGATTACCCTCCCCCGGGAAAATACCCCCCGTGGAAAGAAGGCTTTCCAAATTTGAGAATTTTATTTGAGTAAAGTATTTGGAAAGTTTGAAGTCAGAAAACAATTCTTTCCAGGTAATGGCCACTAAAAAAAAAACTACAGAAGAATAGCGAGGTAGCTGGAAATTTTTTTAAAAAAGAAAAAAGAAATAAAAAGTATAAAGTAAATGTAATGTTTCATTTAAGTGTTTTTTCCAAGTGTTAAATGTTTTTTTTTTCAATGACCGTTTTTTCAAGTATTAAGTACTATTATTAGATTAATGTATTGTTTCATTAAGTGTTTTATGATGATCGCTGATCAAAGTTTATTCTATTTGTGCCTTTCATTTATGTTATTTTACTGTGTTCATGGCCGCATATTTGGCTTTAAAATACACCTATCTATCTATCTATTTAATATGCAGAATAATTGTACCAAACACATTTTGCATGCAGACCTGCTATACTTTACCCCTCCCCCCTAATGTGCAAATCTATAGCCCAAATTTATTTCTAAAGTAACGAAGAAACTAACGAAAAACCGGCGTGTTCTCGAATTTTACACAGCATAAACTTGAGTGAGTGGCGCATAATACACAAGTACCAAAATTCCTTCCCCCTACAGAAACTTAAAAAAATAAAACTCGAATAAAATTCTCAAATTTGGAAAGTCTAATTTTCCACGGGGGGTGGGTGGTATTTACGGGGGGGGGGGGGTATTTTCCGCGGGAGGTATTTTAAGGGGGTATTTTCTGCGGGTGGGATATTTTCTGGGAGGTAATCGCTGGAGGGGGGGGGGGGGGTAAACGCTTTTATAGTGGGCTACTATTATTTTGTAAAATATAATGTAATATATAAAGTGGGATGCATATTTATCCATCAGGGGAGGGGGGCGGTAAGTGAAGCCCTGTGCCTTTAGTAAGGAGATAAGTAAGTATTTATGATTTGTTTAAACAGTTTTTAGAATTTTTTAGGATTTCCTTCAAATGGTTGCCTGGTCCTAAGCATTACCCTCTGTGTTTTTGTGGGCGCAGAATAACCAAATTTGTCTAGGGTGGACAAATCTACCAGATCATGAAAGACCTTTTGAAGCTCTTCATATATCTCTTTTTCGCTCTTCTCTCTTTGCCTCATCCTCTCTCTTTACCCCTCTTTCTCCCTCTCTCTTGCTCTTTCTCTTTTCCATTATTTGGAATAATATTAACTACTGTAAAATATACCTGAAGTTTGCAACCTGAACACAAAAAAAAAATATAATTTTGTTAATAATACTATTTAAAATTATTTAAAAAACTAAATATTGTTAGATACTATTAAATATCGGAATTACAGTAAAATCATAAAAATATTATTAAAGTAAAATGAAAATATTAAATTTAAATTGTCAACTCAAATTAAATACTATTTTTAATTTATAAAATTAAAACTATTTTATTAAAATGTAATTATTAGATATTATTTAAAATCCTAGCTTCACTTAGTGCTTGCTAAATTCAAATTATCGATATTCTCTTTGTCTGTCTGCTATATTTCTTATTAAAAATGCAACATGTCAGAGCTTGTCACAAAAAGCAGGGAAAAAGTCTTACAAACAAATAGTTCAGAGCTAAATGCGAGCCAACAAAATAAAACATGAATAGTTTTCTTGATTATGGCCCTAGAGATCGGTCTTTCTGGCCAACCATCTAGGGCCAGACAGCCAGCAGATCTTCCCCGAATTGGGTGAGAAGAGCTTGTAAGGAAGGATTAAAGGGATATTGGAGCTTCTTGGCAGGGTGTAAAGAGGGAGGCTTTAAATAGATTGGGATGTAGGAGGAGTGTTTGTATCTGTGTTGGCCTCAAGCGGCTTGGTGCTGCTGTGACTTATTAGCAGCATTAGTAGTAGTCTATATGGAATATGGCATCTTTCAAAAGACCCTCTTTTGTTTGCGATTCCAGTAATTATTTGGATTTAATTACGTTGTTATATAATTCAGCAGCAACCAGGCACATACCCTTTAAAATATCTAAATTACGCATTAGCATATATCATATTATACGTTGGCTTTAATCATAAAGTGGCAAATCAACAGTTTTGGCTGAATTCAGAAATTCTGTCGTGAATTCAATCCTTCCTTCTTGTTTATCCTTCAAAGACGCTAAAACCACGTGTTCCCTCGTTCCAATGTAATTTCTATTTTTCTTTTAACCGCAGGTTTGTTTATGCAGCTTTTTTGTTTGCAATTTGATGTGATTCTCGTTGTGGCTTGTCTTCTAACCGCACATTTCGTTGTGCATTTTGTTTTGCGATTTCATTTTTGATTCAATGTGATGTTCGTTGTCGCATGTCTTCTAACCATAGATTTCGTTGCGCTTCCTTTTCGGTCGTCATTACCTCAGCCATTTTTCCATGCCTTTTGCTTTAGCTTTAGGGTTCATTCGCTATCTTGCATAATTTCACATGCGTCATAGATACCAACAACGAGATTATCACCCCTTGAAAAAAATGATGTATGTTGCTCTTTAAATGCATATGAATGTGACGTCATTTACAAGGAAAATGTTTTTCTAAAATTAAAGCTCTAAACGAACTTTTCAAAAATTTTGACATATTTAGATCCTTATTTTTCAGTCCATAAAATGTTAGTGTGCCATAAATAAATATGTATACAATTATTACTCACTTAAAGAGATTACATATTTTCTTGAAAACGGGACGAGAATTTTTTTGGAAAATTAGTATATTAAATTTTCTGGTGTCATCAGGTGGCTTTGTGCTGCAGTGAGCTGTTAACAGTAGCAGTTGTAAATTGGTATGTTTTTACTTTTCTCACATAAACTTCGTATGAATTTGAACTTCATTTCTGAAGTTTTATTCATAGTTTCTGTCAGTACATTTTCTGTCAATAATTTCCTGGAGTGTATCCAGATACTCTAATTAAGGAAATCTTTTGGAAGTTAAATAGGGAATTGGCAACTTTGTTTGCAGTTTAATAGAAGAAAAGTTATAAATATTGCAATCATAAATTGTCTGACTGTGATCTATCATACAAGTTTTTGTTTCAACCAATTGCTGCAGTTTCTCGCAAAGCGGTCGTTATTTTATTGAAGGCCAAATTTCACCGGTTTTTGTTGTAAGCTCGTGACAAGTAAACTTGTAAACTTGAGTAAAGCCAGTAAACTTGCGTGAGTGGCGTATAATACACAAGTACCGGACAATCTTTGGTAATCTGTCATCCTTCATCTGCAGAACGTGTCCTAGCCATCTCAACCTTTCTTCATTATAGCCCTAGAAAGTAGGATTGGACCACACTTTTCGTACAGCCTACTCTTTGCAATACAGTCAGTCGGGTACCCAGTCGGGTATCCATAGGCAATTTATCTAGAGAACTAATTAAAAAAACTTTCCGAGAAATAAGTTTTTCAAAGAAAAGTAAAGGCCATTTTAAACCTAAACTCAGCAAATACATAATACAAATACCTGTTAAAATTTAAACGCAAAACGACCAGAAATTACTATTAAAGAATAAATGAAACCCAAAGCGAACAGAAATTAAATAAACAATCATAGCAAAAAACATACAACAAGTAATAATGTAAATGACTAAATAGATCTTAAAGCGAGTAATGCTTAGATTGAATATGAAAATCAAGCTTAAAACGAAAAAAAAATATTTTATTATTAAAGTATAAATGAAACTTAAAACGAACAGATATTAAATAAACAATAAATGCGAACAAACATACAATAGATATTAATGTAAATGAATAAATAAATCTTAAAACGAGTGAAACTTAAATTGAATATGCAAATCAAGCTTGAATCGAATAAAAATAATTACAAACAAGAATTCGGGTATCGCCCCACTGCAGAAGCCTAAAAACTACTGCGTCATCGGCGCTTTACTGAAAACTATATGAGTCTTGAACAGTCTTGGAAAGTATAAACATAATCAAAATGAATACTAGATATATAATGATATTAGTTGTTGAAAGATTCATCAGTTCAATAATTTTTTTTTCACTGTAATTTTTATTTTCATTTTCAATACTGTAAGAACTGGAAAAGAATAAATTTGTAATATACTAGTAATTTGTTTTCAGTGAAGCGCCAATGGCGCAGAAGGCTTTAGATTTTTACAGTTAAAGAAGGGGGCAGTATCCAAATTTTGTTTGTAGTGAAACTATATTTGTCTTGAACAATCTTGGAAAAAACTAAAGAAGTAAACTGAATATTTGATGTATAATGATATTAATTGCTGAAAGCTCATCAGTTCAAAATTTTACTGTAATTTTAATATTTATTTTCAATATTAAGTACAAAAGAAAACATTTGTAATATAATTCGTTTTCAGTAAAGCGCCAATGACACAGTAGGTTTTAGGCTTCTGCAGTGACGCGATACCCAGACTCTTGTTTGTGTTTATTTTTATTCGATTCAAGCTTGATTTACATATTCAATTTAAGTTTCACTCGTTTTAAGATTTATTTATTAATTTACATTAATATCTATTGTATATTTGTTCGCATTGATTATTTATTTAATTTCTGTTCGTTTTAAGTTTCATTTATACTTCAATAGCAAAATATTTTTTTTCGTTTTAAGCTTGATTTTCATATTCAATCTAAGTATTACTCGCTTTAAGATCTATTTATTCATTTATATTATTACTTGTTGTATGTTTTTGCTATGATTGTTTATTAATTTCTGTTCGTTTTGGGTTTCACATGTTCTTTAATAGTAATTTCTGGTCGTTTCGAGTTTGAATTTTAACAGGTACTTGTATCTGCTGAGCTTAAGTCTAAAATTCTTTGAAAAACTTATTTTTCGGAAATTTTTTTTTAATTAATTTTTGTTCGTTTTTATTGCAAAAAGTTTCAAGTTTCTATGGCATGGGGGGGGAGGTTGCTTACTGTCCGATTATTCTTGACTTTAAAAAACGGATCTAGAACTTTCGATTTAAATCGAATGAGGCTTTTTTAAAGTCTATACGATTACCTCTTTGATAAAAACCTTATATATGAACAATGGACAGCTTGCATAACTTGTGGACAGCGATTGACAACAATGAATGGATTGGAAAAATATCTTCAATAAGGGTGTTTAGACCATTTCGCTTGCTAATACAGAGAGATCAGGGCTGTTTTGAATTGTCCTGAATTTTTTCAGGACACGCCCTTTTTGAGGAAAAAAAGGGCGTGCAGGGGTGGGCTAGGTGCCCTCCGATCTCTTTGACTCTTAAAAAGTGAACTAGGACTTTCAATTTCCAATCAAATGAGCCCTCTTTGAAGTTAATACGCGCTTCCCTTCCATGAGACCCATATATGCCCCCAGGGCATAACTTACAACGCCTGCCCCCGGGCCCTGGGGGGTTTTGTCGACACCGGAATTTTGGTTATATGATCTTTGAACTATTTTTAACAAAATAGCTATCTTAAAATTTTTAATGGATGCATTTCGGAAAAAAGGGTTTAGGGGTGGGGAGCTTGTTACCCTCCAATATCTTTTGGCACTTAAAAAGTGAACTAGAACTTTCAGTTTCCAATCAAATGAGCCCTCTCTGAAGTTTTTACGAGCATTCCTTCCATAAGAACCATATATGCCCCCAGGGCATAACTTATAACCCTTGCCCCTGAATACTGTGGGGGGAGTAACCTGCTCAAACTTAGAATTTCCAGAGCTTCCAACTACGTTAAACAAATGGCTATATCAACATTTTGATTGGATGTGTTTGGGTGAATGATGGGCGTGGGGAGGGGGGCTAGTTGCCCTCCAATCACTTTTGACTATTAAAAAGGACACTAGCCCTTTGAATTTCCAACCAAACTAGTCCCCAATTCAGTGGCGTCAATTTGTAAAAATTCATGGGTGGGGGGGGGGGGAGGATTGCCATTTGTTCAATGTAAATACCAAAAAATGACATTTCTAAACAAAAATAGTCCGAAAAAGGATTTTTTCAAAATCTACAGAGGGACCAAATTTTTAGGAGCACAGGCTCCCTGTCCAGTGGCAGATCCAGGGGTGAGGGGGCACCCATCTCCCCTAGCGTAGTCTAAAGTAGTGTAATTGACTTAATTAACTCAAATTTGCGTTAATTAAACTTGCTCCTAACGCAAGTTTATCGGATCAACCTATTTTGCGCCTCCCTAATTTTTTTTTCGGATCAACTTATTTCCCCCCCCCCTCCCTAAAAAATCCTGGATCCGCCCCTGTCCCTGCCCCTTAATTGATGCAACCTGTCCAAGTGTCAGACTAATAGCTATTGTAAGGACGGCGGAAACAAAACTATTAGCGAACGATTCGGAGGAACATAATTGTTGAGTGGAATTTTCAAAAAACATAAGGTTGGAAATAAGGCTTGAAAATATCATGTATTTTATGTGGAGTCAAGACGATCTCGGGGCAGTAAAAAAAAAAAAAAAAAAAAAGTGAATACATTGTCATGTCAGAATGACCGAAAATGTTTTGGGTGCAATAGCCATTTTTTTTGGTGTCCTTTTACAGTTTCTCGGACAGAGTTTTGCTCCATTCTGTCCAAAAGTTTTGTCAAAAAATATTATCAGTCTTTTGCCCCTTCTCCTAGATTTTAAAAAATACGTCTTTGTGTTTTCATCGAAAATTAACCTTTTTTGGTAGTTTCTTTGACTACTATAAAAAAAAACCCGGAAACTGCTCCCCTCTAGACTTTGAAAAATAAATTTACCTCCTCTACATGTTTTTTAGTTGGCAACCTTGTTTCTAAGATAACCAGGAGGTTCTATTTTCCTCAAAATGTGTTATCTCTTGTCTCGTCGCTTCCGGAAATAGTCAGAAATTAGACCTTAAATGTCAAAGTTTTTTTGCTTGTCTTTGACACCGATCGAAATCTTACTTTTTGCAAACAACTGCTTCTTTAAGTTTATAAATCCTTGCGAGACATGTGATTTTGTGACAAGCCAACCAAGGCCGTACCCAGGGGGGCTAGGGGGTTTGACCCCTCCCTCCAAAATGTTTGTCCGACTCGTAAAAATGCAACAAAATGCATATAAACAAATTTTGTAGGCATAAATTTTTTGTGTACTCCCCATCCCACTTCGAAAAAATACCCCCCCCCCCCTTTGAACAATAATCCTGGATACAGCCCTGAAGCCAATAGTTGTAAATTGCACTGTAAGGACAGCATAATTAGAGCTATTAGTTTCAACGATGGTGCCCAATCTCCACCACCTGATGTACATCTTACAACGCCACATGTGCCACACAATTCTGCCACAGTTGGCACGCGCCACCAGGTTTACGAGTTTTTTGAAAATCGGCGCCCCTAGAATTTCAGATCATCCATTAACAGAGCCAGAATCATGAAATTACTTAGAGTCTTCCCTAGAGAAATTGTACAAGCTTGCTTGAAAAACTGGAAAATTGCTCTTTTAGTGATTTTTGACCAAATTTCCGCGGATTTTTCCACTGAAACATGTTTCCGCTGGCTCTAACAAATGAGTGTACGCTATGCTTTTTTTGCTTATTTTGTTTCTTTCTTCTGAAAGAGTCAGCAACTAGAAAGTTATAAACTCCATATCCGAAATTATGGTCTAAAAAAAATGACAAATCAAACAGAATATAACACAAGAAAAAATGTGATGGGTTACGAATTAAAGAAAGGCAGCAAGCAAGAAGAATATTCAGCATTGACAGTGATTGGCACAGTTTCTGCCATGCTTGGCACGCGCCACCTGGCTTACGAGATCTGTGAAAAAGACACTCCTTCACAGAGCCAGAATTATGAAATGACTTAGTTTTTCTTCAGGAAATTATCCTAACTTACGTGAAAAAACTGAAAAACTGCCTTTTTTCGGTGATTTTTTTGGCCAATCTTCAGAATACTTTTCCGCTGAAATATGTTTCCACTGGTTCTAACAAATGATAGTTCCTTTACACATTGCGGCATTGCGGAAAAGCATGAGGAAACCCGTCCCTATCTTTTTGAACGATGGCCCAGAAAACGCTACGTTTTAAGGCAAAGTTTTCAAATAAATGTATCAGCGTGGATGAAGATAAGTTTTAAAAGAAGATTATTGGCTAATTTAACTCTCGATATAGTCCTTATGCTGCGAAGGATGCACAGAAGACAAAAAGAGAAAGAAATTCAGTCTTAAACAACAAAGATTTTGAATTTCCATAGTCATGTTTTTATTCATTCAAAAACCTTGCCGAGAATCCGTCCTGATTTGATCAAATCGTTGCGGAAAGCTAGAGAGTTTTTCAAGCACGAAAGCGAACGGAGCCTCCGTACGGGTTGCTAAATCCGGACGGATTTCCGTAATCTGTAAATCAACCATGGGTGTACGCTACATTTGACAGGGTCAGGTATTAGTAGGTTATAATCAAATTATGCTTATATCCAGAATTATAGCCTAAAACAGGACACAAATCAAATAAAATATACATGACACAAGAAAAAAAAATCTAATCATTGCTTATCTTTGAGAGAATATAAATTAAAGAAAGGCGCAAAAAAGAAGAATTTCAAATATGGACAGAGAACACGTAATCTACCATCGCCTCTTACCAACATGAATCCTTTGTCTGCAGTAACATTATACTATTTTGTGATTTAAAGATTCGAAGCAAGATTTATGTTTATTTATTCGTACTTATTTGGTAATGAAAAATAATTTTTTGATAAGATTCCTGATATAAGATGGTATTTATTAGAAGAGACAAAAAGATTACATGACCGGGAATAGATGTTGCTTGTGTGTAGAAGATTTAATAAAATATGGTAATTTTGCTACTTATATCTCCAAGTAAGGTATTGCTGATGTCACTTCCATAGTTTTTATGAATAGAAATAATGCAAATTAATTTTAAATCCTTATATTTTTTTTTTCTGACAACAGCAAAATAAATATTTTTTAAATCCTGTAAGATCCTTTAGGGTATTTTTTTCGTTTCTCATCAATCCTAAACTTACTAACGCAAGACCTTGAGCTGACAGGATCCTTTAATGCAAAACAGTCAAAAGTTCCGGGACGCGGTCCGCAAAATAGAGCAAAAAAGAAGCTCAAAAAAGAGCAAAAACTTTGTCTGGTCTGCTCGAAACTTTATATCTTTAAGTCCTTGGGTAAATAGGCCCTGACTCAAAAAGTAAAATACAAAATAATATCGGCTCAACCCAAAACGGAGTTAGACAAAAGACCCGTTTAATTTTTCTTATATTTCTTTTATTACAGAAAATGTATTAGTATTAATTAAATTAACTAATTAAATTAAATAATTTAGTCTTTGACAAGTGATACTTTTCATTCACTAAAGCAGTATTCTTATGAATTTTAGCTAGCCTTTACCTATAAAATCCGGTATTCTCTCCCCCCCCCCCTCTCTCTCCCCTATATTTTTAAAAATACCTTTTTGAAGGGTATTTTCATTGAAAAATGCCTTGTTCCGTAATTTTATTGTAAAAGACTGCAAATTTACCGCTCGTAGATTTTTAAAATGCGGTTTTCTGTGTCATTGCTATATCGTAACATTTTATAAACTTTTGTTTAGATTTTCTTATAATTTTATTTTTATTATTTTTTTTTATAATCTGTGACAAAGATATAAATGGTATCAAAATGGTATTTCTCCTGATCCTTGAAGTTAGACTGATTAATTTTTCTTTGTAGGTGTCATTGCCTGCTCTGTGAAGAAACGGGACGGGAGTTTTGACTACCCTTCAAACAACGTTGTACGACCAGCCCCACTTCCTCAAGCAAAAGGGACTGTTGTAACATCTGCACTAACATCAACAAAACCGCCAGCAGCGCCTCCAGTGCCTCCTCAAAACGGACTTAAATCAACATTTGGCGGTAGTGTTCCAGCAGTAAATGCAGACACGTCAAGTCAGCTGACAGAAAAAAGCATTTCTGCTACACAGTTGTTTGCAAAACAAGGCAAAACGGAAAACAAAGCGGTTAAAACAAAGACGATTGAAGAAAAGAATAAAAAGAGAGACAGTAGAAAACCATCCAAATCGGAAGGACGAGGTGGAAGGTCCCTATCGGGATCCCCCTCGCCCCGAACATCAACTATCGAGCTGGACAAATCAAAGTTGAAGAACCCCATTAGTAAAATGCCGTTTGGGAAGTCACAGTCCCCAGCGGTATCTACTTCACATGATGGGAGTTTTTCATGTAAGTTAATTTATTTATTCAACCCCTAATTGGATTCTTCGAACAAAGGTTCGGATCAGTTGGATAATGTTAAAAATCAGCCTATCAAACTGATCAAAATTATAAATGGACAACGTAGAATAATACTAATATTTATTATAATACTAATAGTATACTATTATAATACTATTATATAATAGTGTATAATATATATATATAGTATACTATAGACTATAATGTATACTATTAATAGTATACTATAATAATAGTATACTATTATAATACTATTATATAATAGTGTATAATATATATAATAATAGTATACTATTAATAGTATACTATAATAATAGTATACTATTATAATACTATTATAGTATAATACTAATACTAATATTAATAATACATTAACATTTGTATTAACCCATAAAATGAAGGAAATAGGATGGGGTATAAGCTAAAAAAGTTTTAAACGAAGCAAAATTGGTCCCTGGGGTGAATTGGTCTGAGGTGAATCAATTTATTTCTACCCAAAAGAACACGGTGCATTTATAATTAAAAATTACATCTCAAGCTCAGGTAAGCTAGGCCACATTTCTAATATGATGGCTTACTGTCAGAGTCACTGCAAAGGGGAGGGGGTCAACTGAGGTAGTTTCCCAAGACACTGTGGTTGGGGGGTGTCATGGCTGGGGGGTTGTGCACTTTGATCAAATGTTTCACTTTTATTCGGTTTTCTGGCTTATATTTGTGTCGGGGCGGGGGGGGGGGGCTGTAATTAATTTTCCCCGGGCACCACCAACCCTAGGAATGGCTCAACTTGCTGCTACCTTGCTGCTTCTGTTTATAAATGTAAAGATTATAATTCCACAGAAAAAAGTCCGCTCGAACAATGGTTCGGATTAGTTGGATTAAAAAAATATCCCATCCAACTAATTAGTATATTAAATTACTGACTGACAAAAATAATATATTAATATTTATATTAATCCATAAAACAAAGAGAATAGAATGAAATGAAGGCCATATCAGGGGGGGGTTAGAGGATTTTGAACCCCCCCCTCCCTCCTCGCCGAAATGTTTTTCCGACTCGTAAAAATGTTACAAAATTGAACATGAACAAGTTTTACTGTGTGTTTAAAGTTTTTTGTAACTCCCCCCTCCAAAAAAAGTCCTTTTGTAACCCCCCCCCCTGAAAAAAAATCCTGCATACAACCCTGAATGGAGTGTACGCTAAAGCAGTTTTAAATTGTGCAAATTTGGACACAGGAGCCTCCTACCATGAAGTAAATAATTCCGTTCTTTCTACCCACAAGAAACACAATGTATTAATTAAAAAATAGTTCATAACCTCACCGAGTCCTCAATTCGAAAAAATAAGTTGGCAAAATTTAAAGATTGTAACATCCTAAGAAACACTTCTGGCTGTAATGGTCGCAGCTCATCTTTCTGTAATGGGCAAAATGTCTCCTGATTAATGTAAATTTAATTAATCACAATTAATTATTTTAATGATTGAATTTTTAAAAAGCTTTTAAAACTAGCAAAAACTAGCTTTTAAGCTTTTTTTCAAACTAGCAATGAATGTAATAAATTATAAAATAAGAATCAATAAATATTGTATAATTATTATTGATCACTTCAATAATATCTTTATTGAATAATTTTTATTGTTTTTTCATTTAATTAATTAATTAATAAATTATAACAGATAATTTTTTAATTTATCTGTATAATAATTAATAGATAATGATCTATCATTTTTATGTATATAGTAATATTAGTATCAATAATATATTTTATTATTCGGCCACTAATCTGCTTCTTTTCCCTAGGGGGAAAATATAGAAGGTTCGTCTCAAAACTTATGTAACATGATGCAGCCCCCTCAAGGAAGAGCAGAATTCTCAAAGTACTATTGCCAGTGAAATAAAGTTGGATTGTTTTAATTGGTTCAGTGGAAATCTACAAAATCCAAGGCTGTATCCAGAGGGGGGGGGGGTTGAACTCCCCCCCCCCGGAATTTTTGTCCAACTTGTAGAAACGTAACAAAAATGCATATAAACAAATTTTTGATGCGTTTTTTTGTACCTCCCCCCCCCAAAAAAAAAGAAGAAAATCCTGGATACGGCTTCAGCACGACCAGATTTATTTTAAAAAAATAGAAATTGTGAAAATTAGGAAAAAGACCTCCGTATACAGTTGTGTTTTTTGTAGGAACGGGTGCCTAATTAAGAAAAAAGAAACCTGGGTGAAAAATCAGATAAAAAAGGTAAAAAAAAAAATACTGCATTAAATTGATTTTAATGTGTAACCAGGGGAGTACCTCCAGCATTATTACTGGGGGGAGGGGGGGGAGGGGGTTCATATCCGGATAGTCAAGGGGTGTGGGCTATATAATTGTTATTTTATCCAAATTATTTGGGGGGGGGGGCAACTGCCCCCCTTGTCCCCCCGAAACGACGCCCCTGTGTGTGGCTATCCTTTGAAGGTGGAATTGGTATTAAAAATCAGATTTTAACAGATTGTTAATGTTCGGATTCTACTGATTAATTCTACTGTGAAATGTAACTAATTAGTTTTGCTTATTAGTTGGCAAAAATGGAAGTACTGCACAAAAAATTCATAATTTTGACACAACCAAACGAAAAATCTTAGGAAATCTCTTAGGAAATCTTAGGAAAATCTTAGGAACGACCTAAGATGGGTCTAGGCGACAAAAATTATTTTATTTTAATATCATTGGTAAGGACTGTGTCCAGGATTTGTTTAGGGGGGGGGGATTATTTTTTCGGGGGGATAAAAAAAAACAATAAAAAACGTGTCAAAAATTTCTTTATATTCAATTTTACGTTTTTACGAGTCGGGCGAACATTTCGGGAGAGGGGAAGGGTTTAAAACCCCCTAACCCTTCCCGCCTGGGTACGGCCTTTTCCTGGGCATTTTAAAGTAGCATTTTTAATTGGTAAAGTTCTGTTATTTCCTTTATAATTTCCAGTATCTTTCATATAATTACCTTTTTTATGTTGTTTGATATTCTCACAATATGGGGTAGGGAGGAACTCGGGCGTAACTGCGTACAGTGAATATGTTCCTGAAATTGGTACTCTTCTGGATCATGATTGATCTTCTTTCCTTTATAGTGAATAGAATATTTTTATATTCTTTCCTCCATCGGCTCCATCTTCCTTTTATAATAATTTTAATTTTTATTTATTTTTATTTTCAAATCTAAGAGGTAAAAGCTTGTGAAGAATTAACAAGCAGTGGTGTCAGTTGGGAGGTGGAGGTAGAGGGGAAATATGTCCCCTATGTTTGATTCTCCCTCCCCCCCCCACTCTGTCCCATTTCTTTGCCTCCCGAAAGGCTTTGAAAAATACCTTTTAGAAGGGGTATTTTCATTTAAAATTGCCTTTTGATATTTTCATTGCAAAGATCGAATAAATCGACAAATTTGACCCCCTAGACATTCCCCCTTCCCAAAAAAGGATGAATTAATACCATTGGTAACGAATAAAAATTTGTAAATTTTATAAACATCAGACCACAATAAGAAAGAAAACGATTCAACATAGCAACACTGGCGAAAATTTAATACTGCCCTAAAAACTTCATTATTTTGAAACAGCCAGAAAAAATCTTGGAAAATCAAGCCCTCTTTCAAAAGGAAAGAATCTTAAACAAAATAGAGAGACCAAGAAAAGAAAAAAAAAACAAGCTATGTAAAATAGTAAGAATTTGCAGATTCATACTCCTAAGAAAGGCAAGGGGCGGCTCTAGAGCAAAATCTTGGATCTTGGGGGGTGGGGGTAATTGATAAGGGCACTAATGAGCAAATTTTTTTTTTTTGGGGGGGGGGGGGGAATGTGACAAAGGTGTCAATAATTGACCAAATTCACAAATTTATTCTAAAGAAAGAGTAAAAAAAAAACAGAGTAAGAGGGCACCAGAAAAAATCTTGGGGGATGGGGGGGTCACCCTCTCCCCCTGGATCTGCCAGTGAGAAAGACGCCTCAGAGAATTTATCCAGAGGCTCAAATTTCCCTCTACTCAATTTACAATACCTCCTCTGTTTCCTTTTTGAATACCATGAAATTTGAATTTACATGCTTATCTAACAATTAGAAGTGGTTTATCAAATGTCTTCATTACTATTAAATTCTTCACTATTTCCAAGCTTTTCCGCGATTTTTCTAATGCTCAAGTGCCATCTACAATAAGCTCATGCCGCATAGAAATATTTCTAGCATGACAATGCGCCAAAGTACAAATTGTTAGTGCGCAAAAAAATTAAACTAAAACTGAAAAGTAAGAAAATGAAATTGTAACTCATATGCTGGAGGGGAGGGGGGGGGATGTCGTAAATTTTAATAGGAGTGTTTAGAAACACTTTTTCTAAAAATGTACATGGTAATCAAAATAATTTGGCTAACTGAATGTCTTTTACTAAGAGAATCATATGTTTAGATATTGTTACCAAATTTTGGTTGAACAAGGCGCATACTTCAATTTTCTTCAACATAACTACTGGTTACCAAGGCCGTACCCAGAATTTTTTTCGGAAGGGGTTTTACTCAAATATTTTTTTTTTTTGGGGGGGGGGTTACACAAGAAAACTTCAAAAAACGCATACAAAATTTGCTTATGTTCATTTTTGTTACGTTTTTACGAGTCAGACAAACATTTCGGGGGGGGGGGGGGTAAACTCCTTAACCCCCCTCCCCCCCCCTGGATACGGCCTTGCTGGCTACACAAGTCTCCTTATTAATGTCTATCAACTCAATTAAATTTCATGTAAAAAAATACACTTGTTTGCCTTATATATATATATATATATATATATATATATATATATATATATATATATTATATATATATATATATATATATATAATATATATATATATATATATATATATATATAATATATATATATATATATATATATATATATATATATATATATATATATATATTATATATATATATATATATATATATATTATATATATATATATATATATATATATATATATATATATAATATATATATATATTATATAAGATAAAACAATAGAGAACTTATCTAAGACAATGAAATTTTGTTAAGCCTTAAACGATAATTTGATGAAAAAAAATTCATTTGATGAAAAAAAAAAATTGATGAAAAAAAAATTCTTTTATTGATCACGGTGAGGATATGGAGGGATTCATCCAAACTATTCTGGATATTGTGACTGGTTTCAAATTCAATTTTAGTTGAGCGGAAAATGTCTTTTTAATACGACAACCATACATATGTTTTTGTATTGATGCATATGGCCTGAATTAAACTTATTTAAACTGAATTTAAACTGAATTAAACTTTATTTAAGAAATAAAGGAAAAATATATAGAATTATTTGTTGTAAGTTTTAAAACTATTATTTTTTTTTACAGTCAAGGATATGGAGGATTTGGAGTGACTCATCCAAACTATTCCGGATTTTTTTATTTAATTCTGGTTGAATATGTTGCCACCAGGCTAAATGAACCGTACAGTATTCAGGTTGAGCACTGCGGATTCAGCCCTTTTTCGGGTTCAAGTTACGTTTGAGCTCAGCAGATTAAATCTTAATAGTACTCTCCTCCCTCAAACTCAACTTTCTTTATTAATGCATATGACCTGAGTTCAACTTTTTTGAAAAAAAATTATTTGATGTAAATTTTGAACTTTTGTCTTTTTTAAAAAGAGTCAATTATTTGATCATGGTGAAGATATAGGAAAACTGGTCAAAACTCTTCCTGGTATAGCGAGTTAATTCTGGTTGAATATTACCACCAGACTAAAAAAGGAAGCCGTATGGTATTCATGTTTTAGCACGGCGAATGTAGTCCTATTTCGGCCGTTTGAGTTCAGCGGAACAAATCTTTATGATTCTCTTTTGCCAGGAATCATCATTACTTACATAGCTTATTTTATTAATGCATACAGCTTGAGGTAAGCTCATAAAAAAATAAAAAGTTTTTTGCAGTAAATTTTAGTTTTGAACTTAGAAAAAAGTCAATTTCTTTATCAAGGATGAGGATATGAAAGACTCATCCAAACTTTCCCAAATTTTGTGGCAAATTTTCCAAAATTCTGGTTGAATGATGCTACCAGCCGAATATAGGAAAACGTATAATATCCAGTCGATCCTGTTTGATTGTGAAATTTATGCCTGGGCCAAATTATAGTCAGATTTGTCAACAGAATCAAATTACTTGCGACTTGAGCGCCAATCATGAACACCGTTCACAAATTCTTAACTTGAATATTGTTCAACTTTCAAACATTAACTGTTTTATTCACCAGCCAGTCATGAGCTATGGCATAACTTTTTGAAACTAGAAAAGATGGAAGTTTGGAACAACAATGTTTTTATCTGTAACAGGAATCTGAAAAAAGATAAGAAGACGCAGTATTAATAGGAACAGTTATGAACGAACTGCTGTCGTTAAAAGCTTTTCAAACCAATATCTTACCATTTTAATTTCTCGGTTTAAAGTTGTTTCAAAAATTAAAAGAAAAGTATTTGTTGTAAATTTTAAGCTTTTATTTTTAAAAAAGTCAATTATTTGATTATGGTGAGGTTATGGAGGGACTCGTCCTAACTTATCCGGATTTTGCGACTTGATTCTGATTGAATGATGCTACCGGGCTAAGAAAGAAAGATGTATCGTATTCAGTCAATTCCTATGTGACCAAGGGTGCATCCAAGATTTTTTTTGTAGGGGGGGGGGGGTATTATAATAGAAAACCTCAAAATCTGTTTATATACATTTTTTTACGTTTTCATGAGTTCAATAAAAATTCAAGGGTGGGGGGGGGGGTTGAAACCCCATATCCCCTCCCCCTGGATACGGTGTTGTATTTGACTGTGAATTAAATCGCATAAAACTCTTGATTGGCCAATGAAATCAAGAATTTAAGGCATAATTTTTTGAAACTAGAAATAAATTGGACCTTGGAACAGCAAATGTTTCTATTTAAAATAGGAAGCTAATAAATGATAAGAATACTTAGTATCAGTAGGATACGTTGGGAATTAATTAGTGTTGTTGTAAGCTTTTTAAGCCAATTTCTTGCCATCGTAATTTCTAGCTTCTGAAACACAGGTCTGGCCTTAAAATATAAAAATACATGTTATTCATAAGACTTGACTTTTTTTTTATCCACAAATGTGACATGAGGTGGCTCAGGCATTAAACATCAGGGGTGTAGTTAAAAGGTAGGGCAAGAGGGGACGGCCGTCCCGGGTGAAACCTCTGAGGAGGTGCCAAACTGAAGGTTTTTTTTCATCAGTGCTATGATTTACTTATATTGTGGTAGTAATGCTGGGGAAGCAAAACCAAAATTCTTCCCCTGGCACTGAAAATTCTAGCTAAGCCTCTGTTAACACTCATTATTTAAGTAGCCTTAATTGGTTCTGAAATTGTCAATGAATGGAGTAAATGAAATTTTGAATTGCTTATCAGTTGCATTCCTAGACTTGCAATATCAAAGTTTATACGCCTGTTTGATTATCAACTATATTCATATAGCTGATAACAACCTTCATAAAAATGCTCTTATCTTTATTTGTGCCTACTACAAATTCAATGTCTGACAACACTGGAGTTAAAAATGTCTCTGCAGGGGCGAATCTCCAGCATTTTTATTGGGGGCAAGAGGAGTCCATATCCGGATAGTCAAGGGGCATGGGATATGTAATAATTTTGTTTCTTCGTGTAATTGGGGGTAGAAAATGCCCCCCTTGCCCCCCCCCCCCAAAAAAAAAAAAACGACGCCTCTTTGTCTGTGTCAGGGTGGATATTCAGATCACCTTGACTTTTACGAGGGGAATTTTTCTGATTGCGACTTAGGATGCAGCTTCTTGGAGGTAAACTGAACGGATGGGCAATGAAATGAATGGTAGAGGGAGGAGGAGGGGGATAGATGATTAATTCATTGCAGACAAGGTGGTAAATTTAAAAAAAGTAATCCAACTTAACCAATTTAATCTTAAGAAGAAAGAAAGCAAAGGTAACTTCGACGAAGGTCATTTAATTTTGTGAACATGAGCTTGGATACCATTAGGAAACAAAAACTGAAAGGTCCATAAACTTAAAAACAGCTTTGACTGCATTGTACAATATAAAACAATAATTGTGAATATAAAACAATAATTGTTCAATATAAAACAAAAATTTTTAGTTAAAATTATTGATTCTTGTAAATATGCTTTTCTTGCCAAGAATTGGCTTTTGGGTGTTTCATGATGCTTTTTATGATATATGGAATCTTTATTACCACACAAAAAAAAGTCTAGATGGGCTATAAACCTGCAATAAATATATTTTTCATGCTACTTTAAGTCGTTAATTATAGTAAGACAATCTTTGAGTGTTATAAAAACATAGTTCATGTAAACAATTAAAATTAACAGTAAATTTTACTGAAACATGTCAAAATGGGACCCTCATGTTGAATATATTTCTGCGGGCGTTCAAGCACAGAGAATCCAATGAGAATTCCAAAGAGTCGATAGAGAAGTCCAGACGGAAGTCCAAAGAGTCTGGAGAAGTTACGTAAATTCAAATCTATTTTATGCCGTGACTCTTAGATGGTATCCATCATTTCTTTGATCATTCAAGTTTTTGGGCATACACTTTGTTCTTCAATGCACCAAAAACATCAAAATAAATGTATTTTTGCCCCCCCCCCTGGGCTCATGTTAGATCTTTTCATTCCTGAAAACCAAGATGTTATAAGATTTTTCTTTAGGTTGTTTTAAAAATATTAAGCTTGCAAGGGCTGTAATAAATACTTGCCAGTGTTGCCACATAATATCATAAAATAAACATGCAAAACTGATTAGTTAAATTTGACAACACTTTTTCTCTGTTAAAATTAAATACAAAAGTTACACCTTTTTAATTTTTTGGTGCCATATGTTTTAAACTTATCCTTTTGCTGAATTTTCGTCCATTTTTTTTTATTAATTGAGCGACCGTTGTTACCGAAATCTGCTTAATTGCATATATAATTTTTTATTAGAAATTAAATTTTCAAACTATTCTAATTTTAATTTCTAATTCTAATTTAAATTTGTAATTTTTCACTGAATCTATTCAAACAATAGTATGGATTTTTCCTTGGTACTTGAAGTATACCTCATATAAAGAAATCGGGAAGAGCTATGTCGGAAGGTCTTGCACGTCTATCAAGATTACTTATACGATAGTTTTTGGATTTAGTAAATTGGAATGATCCAAATAAACTTAAAGAATACTTATAATAAAGATAATAAATAAGATAAATAATATGTAAATTATAAAATAACTAAAAATAAAAATCAAAAGTAAATAATATAATAAATACAATATAAAATATGATATAAAGCATATAAATATAAAATATGATAACAGATAATATAATAAAAGTATAAATAATAAATAAAAAATAAAGATAATAATAATAAATTTTATAATAAAAATAATAAAGATAATTGAAAAATTATCAAGCGCTCTTGCTATTATTCTGAAGTAAAAACGATTTTAAACCTTCAGAATTGCAAGTAATAAAATTACTTTTCGATATTACACTTACGCAAGCCAGCATTCGGTTGATTAGACCACAATACCCTCAAGTAACTAGCACTTTCAAATTTAGCTAAAGTTGTAGTTCTCTGAGGCGTTTCACGTTAAAAAAAAACGCCAAACAAGCTTGCCAATTGAAAACACTGTTTTAAAAATAACGTTCCAGTACATATGTTGACAAGAAAATGAGTTTGCTCGTATTTTATTAGTTGATTAACTTTTTATGTTCGTAAAACGCCAAATGAAAGCGTGACGTGACATCATTTATAGCACTACATTGATAATATTATGTTTTTAGTTACGGGATGATAAAATTTCATGTTTATTTTGAAAACTTAGAAAAACAAGCGGGAGTTTTAATCTTTTTAAATAGATTTGTCAAAAGTTTACTTTAGTGACACATGCGTTTGTCGCTATTATTTTTATGTTCAGAACATATGCCAAATTAGATATTTATTTTTGTTTGCATGGGTAACCACATAATGTATCCGGTTGCTTGGACTGCATTGTTTAATGATTCAAATTTTCTTTGCGTACTGCAACAGAAGAAAGTGAATTATGCCAAATTCTAAGCAAATGCGCTTTGAAAACAGTGAAATTTTACACCACAGAATTTGGTTATTTTTGGTCTAAAAATGGCAAAATCCTTGATTTACAATTTGACTCTTTTACCTTTAAAAGCCAACTTTTTTAATGCATATTTGAAGCATTTTTATCAATGAAAATTTCTTCTGTTTTTATCTTTGTCTTTCGGACAGATTTTCATGGATGTTCCGCCTTTGAATTTTTTTTATGACTAATTCAGCGTACTCTTTGGCTACGTGGCTGCGTCTTTTTAGCGTCCCATATTTTGAAGTGGTTTCCATGGGAACCTTTTCGGCAGCAGTTTTCTTCCATCAGTTGGCTTTATTGGACTATTGAAAGGAATCCAGATAGAATATATCGTAAATGCTTTTATTGGCATCATCTTTCAAATCATCAAAATATTAAATTGGGATTTTTGTCATGAATATTAACTATATATTTATTTTATTTGCTAAACAATTCTATCGTGGGCGTAGGCAGCATATTGTCTAGGGGGGAGGGGGGGGGCAGTCAATAGTGTGATGGAGGGCCTGTTATCAACTGCTTTTTCTGCCATATCTAATATAAATTTGAAGGTCTAGGGGGGCAGCAGCCCCCTCCCTATGCCCATGAATTCTTTGGATGGGGTTTCCAGTCATTTTTCTTTAGGTCTATGAATGTAATGCCAACATAGGCTAGCCTGTTGGGCCACTGCTAAGTTACCCAGCCCACTTCCTCTGGCAATTTGATGCTAAAAATACTATCCTAGGATATTGGCTATTTTTAGATGCAGTGACACTCAGGAATGGAAAGAGTAGGCCCATAGCTGGCCCTCATTACACCTTCTTGGAAACAGGGGTAGGGTAAAACACCCAGTAGTCGGCCACCTGCCTATTCTTGGACAGAATGTAACTAACAGGGAACCTAGCTCTTGGCTAATAAGTTTTAATGTACTACTATGGATACTATTAGCCTAGATATCCATATGGATATCTAAGTGACCAGGGAAACCAGCTTTGTCTTTGTATAACACTTTCTAAGCACATTAGCCTAGAGCTAGGTTCCCTGTTAGTTACATTCTGTCTGAGAATAGGCAGGTGGCCGACTACTGGGTGTCTTACCCTATGATGTACAACTTCCCCCTCTTGACCCAAGTTTGCCTTCTCCCTAGCTGAAACTTAGTTCCTGCAAAAAACATGTCAAAATTAAGATAAACATGCATAATTGAAGTAGCCTAGGCTATCCAGAGAAATATGTCAATTTTCTTTAGAATATCTTTGCCTTCATGGTAGTCTATAGCCTATGAATCATTTTTCAGTTTCACTGGCGTTTTCACTTGATTTGGGAAAATTGGCTCCAACTCCCCCCCCCAGGATTTTGACAAAGTTACACCACTGCTTGGGAGGGTGTAAAGAGTGCAGATTTGAACAAAATGGGATGGAGGAGGAGCATGCATGGCTACATTGGCCTCAGTCAGCTTGGTGCTGTTTGTAGTAGTAGTAAAGAGTGGCCTAGCATAGCCTACAGTCTTGAGTCTATGAGCTGAACTAGCCTAGACCAGGGCTAAATTCATAAATGCCCAAGGCTAATGGAAACCAACAGAGTCAGCCAGATAACATATAAAGTCTAGGGCTATATCCAGGTGGCTATAGGAGGCTGGGATACAATTTTATAGGCTAATAGGTTAGTATCTAAGTAGGCAATTGTAAAGAGGATTGAGTATAGGCTAGGGAATAGGGTGGCATTCCTTTTTTGTTAGACCTATTACAGTATTTAGCCTAGGCCTAGTTTAGGAGAGGAATCTTACACTATATTAGCCTACCTACCAATCAATCAAATTAGGTTTTTCTGATAAGATTGAAGTAAGAACAGTTTTTACATCAAACTGTAAGGGTTGGGAAGGACAAAATGTATTTTTCAAAATCTAAAGATAGGGGTCAGTGTATTGGCAAATTTATACTTTTTCATATAATTTAGCTAGAAAGAAAGTTAATACATCATTTGATGCCTTTTATATGCTTTTTCCAACTATAATAATTGCAAGAAAACACATCAGTGCTGCCCATGCAACAATCTGGTTTTCCTTGTTGTATTCAGGAATTGTCATTCCTGAATAATAATTGCTAAATAATCATTCCTGAGTTAGCTACAAACAACAATTTTTTCTCACCAGGCAGTTTTTTTTTATATAAATAGATTTAAAAATTTTGGCTATTGTAAAGTGTTTTGAGCCCCTTTAAGGGCTTAAAAAAGAATTTGCGCAAAAAGCAATCAATATATTTAGAAAGAGCATAAAAAGGGCATCAGGTGTTGTATTCATTTTCCTCTGAGCTAAATTATATGAAAAATTATAAATTTACCAGTGCGTTTTCTAGAATATAGGTGGTTGAATTGCCCCTTCCCTCCCTCCAATTGATGCACCCTTCTTGCATTACTATTTTTTTTATTAGAATTTAATTCATAGGCATAAACCCTAGCAAGCCACAGAAAACCAATGGAAAAGGATTTACTCACCTCTCTCACTCCAGCCACTAAAAACACCATAATTTTTTGCCATGACACTTATAGCAAATATTCCAATTTGTTGGAAATGCTTGGCAAATAATTTAGTGCCTACTTTAGTTTTCAAATTGTCAAAGGTGCCTCTTGGCACCTTTGACAAAATTTAACCAGACCAAAATTTAATTTTGTAGCAGATTAAACTGAGCCCTGTCAGGTTTAAACCCATAAAAATATAAATATTACAAACTTGCTTTGAAAAAAGCAGCCAACACTGTCTGACAACACTAAAATGGGAGAGTTTTTTTTATCCTCTGTGCAAAGGTGAAGTATAATGACTCCCTAGCTATATGATGGACCTTTGACAGTAAGGATTTCTGTGAGATTTTTCATTCTCAAAAACTCAAAACCGAATGCTTTGCATCAAAGAGAGGGACTTTCAACTAAGAATGAAGCACTTAGTTATTCAAAAAGCTTATGTAACTCATATAAATTCTGTAGCTATAAAAAAAACCAATTCTACCTAGAACCAATAGTGTTGAACAATTTCCACCTTTCAGACATTCCCACATTCAGCTCCAAGTATTACCTCTTTAGACCCACGTTTCAAAAACAATCTAAGGTGGTTATTCTCAACACACCATGTCCTAAAGTAAGAAAAAGTGCCAAGGATGTTCAATAGAAACCAAAACTGGCTTATAAGAATGGCAAGAAAAAACAATTACAAATATTGATTAAAAAAATTATTATATAAATTGACCCTCCTTCCATTGTTCTGATCAGCTGATCAATAAACTATGATCAACTGATTATGATTAACTATATCAATAAACTCATCTATGACTTAAAACATCAATCCCAGGTTTTCAAAACTAGTAATTTCATTTTAGGATTTTACTAGTTTACTAAAAAAAGTGAAATTCATAGGCTATTTTAAAGTCACAAATATAATAATTTGAATTTGTCCTATGAACTGCTAGTCAGAAGCAACCTCTACAAATGAACTGGGTTTGCCCTCAAACTCTAGACAATTCATATCTTCTTGCAAATACTGTTTTATCAGCTATCAGTTAGTTGTGAATGTTACTGAGCTGGCTTTGCAAGCCAGCTTGTAAATATTACCTTTAAGTGGTCAGTTTTGATCAGATTGTTCTGTCATCCAAGATGTAGTCATGTCATTTTATCAGTGACACCATAAAGCCAATTCTAGCTTAGTATAAAGTAGCCATACCTGCAGGAGATTGTGGACATGTGTGGCAGTTATTTTTCAGGCCAGTGGCAAAACAAGAAGATGTGACCATCCTGCAGAGTGACATTGACATGTTGAATAGGAATCTTGAGAGCCTAGGATTAAGCTTCAATGCTAATAAGTGCAAGACATTATGGATTGGAACCAAGCCAAAAAACATCAATGTCACCCTTACATTAGCAAAAACAAACACTGTCTCAGTCATATCACACACTGATTGTGAAAGAGACTTGAGGATCTTTATAGACTCAGGGCTGAAATTCCGCCAACACACAGATCTCATTGCAAATAAGGCAAGCAGGCTGGTTGGTCTAATCAGGTGGTCTTTCAGGCATTTAGACACTAAAACCTTCACCAGACTCTATAAAGCCCTTGTGTAACCAACCATTGAGTATGGAAACATAGTCTGGGGTCCCTCATACATTGGCGATGCTATCAAAATCGAAAAGGTGCAGAGACATGCCACCAAACAACTCTCTGGACTAAAAGAAATGACATATGAAGAGCACCTGAAACAAATGAAGCTGCCAAGCCTAAACTATAGAAGAAAAAGAGGGGACCTGATCCAATTTTCAAATCAAGAAAGGATCTAGATAGAACCAAGTTTGACAAATTCTTCTGTAGTCAGACTAATGTCTATACTAGGGGTCATTCTGCAAAAATCCAGAAACAAACAGCATCAACTATACAGCGATCTTCTTTCTGGTCAGTTAGAGCAGTTAAAGACTAGAACTTGTTACCCAAAGAAGTAGTGTCAGCACCAATTCTAAACAGCTTCAAAAAACGTCTTGATAAGCATCTACAGAAAGAAGTGTTTATTCATAATACATAACATACAAAAGTGATATGACTTTGTGCACTAGGCACAATGTGTTGAGCCAAGATTAGAAAGTGCCACAACAGGATATGATATCCTAGTAAGAGGCACTGTTCCTGTAAGTCCTGTAAGTTCCTACAGGTTGTTAGGTTACAGCTTAAAAGGAAGGAGATCAAGGGGTAAAGTTGCATAAAGAATAAAACTCTACAGTCCAAATTAGGACCTAGGAAGGCATTCTAAAGGACATACCTACACCCCATCCTCCTTCCCAAACATACTATTTATGAATGTAGAAAAATGTTTTCCTATGTAAATTTAACTTTCAGAAATTTATCTATAGCCCCAATATTTGTTTAAGGGTACATTCAGTGTCATAATTATAATTAATAAAAAGAAATAAATTAGTTCCACAACATCAATTAGTAAGATAATTAGGTCCTGCCCATCTGTTATCTACATTCTATGATGATAATTCATTATTTTTGTTCAAGTTCAGACTTTGATAATAGTCTAAGTTTTAATGCAATAGGAGGTTTATAGAACTTTATCAAGGAGGCACACTTGTGCCTCTATAAAGAGGCGACCCACCACAATGTTAGCGATTTCAGGTCCTAGAGGTCGCAGAGAGACGGCAGTAATCGCATTTTGTAGCCCAAGCTCAAACTAAGAAACTTGCAAAATTTCATCCTCCTCCGACTTTATCTTCATGGGGTAAACTGGGCCGGAAGTTTGGACCCTCCCACCACAGCCCCCTTTAACGTTGTCCGATTGGGCTGAAATTTAGAGGATAAGCTTTCCTAGGGCCCGGGAGCTTATCCTCGAAATTTCAGCTCAATCCGATCACTCCTTCCCTGTTTTCAAAAAACCAAATATAGCCACTTAAAATTCATCATCTCTTTTTTTTTTCTTAGCCACGCCTACAGGCCACAGTTGGCAACGGATCCGGTTGAATGAGGACTCATTCGAAGCAGAATTCGACCTGTTAGGGCCTTTTGATATTTTCAGACCGAAAAAATTATCCCCCGAATTTACATTTACGAAAAACCTCGTTTTCCTATATTAGCCCATGTTAATTTTTCCCACCACAACCCCCCTTTAACGTTGTCTGATCGGGCTGAAATTTAGAGGATAAGCTTTCCTGGGGCCTGGGAGCTTATCCTCGAAATTTCAGCTCAATCTGATCACTCCTTCCCTGTTTTCCAAAAACCAAATATCAAGTTTTTTGGGAATTTGCTTGCGTCGAAAATAGCTTCCATATACTAAAAAACAATTACCATTGTATCTGTATAGTCCAGCGGTTGATACTTCAGACTCTCAGGCGGAAAACTCGGGTTCGATTCACCATCAGAGCAAATTTTTATATACTGAATTTAGACTTTGAAAAGAAACTCAGTTTTTTTTTTAAATTATTTAAAAAAAATTACGTTTTCTAAAGAGTTAAAGAGGCTGAGTTACAAGGTCGACCCTTAAAACGTACAGGGATTAGGAGGCACAGTTGGGGGGCTGTTAAAGAGGCTGAGTCACAAGTTCGAACCTTAAAACGTACAGGGATTAGGAGGCACCCTGTACGACGTGATTTGAGTATTCAGGAATTAAAAGCCTTAACACAAGAATGTTCAAGAGCGGGGGGTTTGGGGGGCGGCAGCCCCCCAACTTTAACTCCTGACAGGATCAGCTAACAGTTAGTCAAGCAATAATAAGTAATAAACTGTACAAAAACGTGCAGAAATTATTTGAAAAAAACTACGTTTTCTAAAGAGTTAAAGAGGCTGAGTTACAAGGTCGAACCTTAAAAACGTACAGGGATTAGGAGGCACAGTTGGGGGGCTACCGCCCCCCAAACCCCCCGCTTTCGCAGCCTTTAAATATAAAAAAAATTTCTTTAAACTGAAAGTAAGGAGCGACATTAAAACTTAAAACGAACAGAAATTATTCCGTATATGAAAGAGGCTGTGCCCTCCTCAACGCCTCGATCTTTACGCTAAAGTTTTTATTGTTTAAAAAAAGAGTTGTGAGAAAGTCAAACTTTAGCGTAAAGAGCGAGGCGTTGAGGAGGGCACAGCCTCTTTCATATACGGAATAATTTCTGTTCGTTTTAAGTTTTAATGTCGCTCCTTACTTTCAGTTTAAAGAAATTTTTTTTTATATTTAAAGGCTGCGAAAGCGGGGGGTTTGGGGGGCGGTAGCCCCCAACTGTGCCTCCTAATCCCTGTACGTTTTAAGGTTTGACCTTGTAACTCAGCCTCTTTAACTCTTTAGAAAACGTAGTTTTTTTCAAATAATTCCTATAATATATTAGACATTATTTGAAAGACTTTTATTCTAACTAATGCTGTTTAATAATTCTTACTTGTGAGAGGTAGTTAATGTATCTATAGGGTTAACTAGCCTTCTTGCCTTCCGAGGCAGATCCAGAGAGGTGTTTTAGGTGCACATTTATCCTCAAGAAGATTGGAAGTTGCTATAATTACAGGATTAGAGTAGCGAAAATATTAATGGAGGAGCCCAAGTTTCATTGGCGCCCTGCCAAAACTTTAGTTCTTTATCCTCCCCTGCTTGCCTCCACCACCAGCATACTAGCCCCAGGCCCCCAGTAACAGTACAAAGGAGTTTGAGCCCCAGCTAATAATATCTTACCTCCTCCTTTGAGAACGTCCAAATTATTATTTGTCCAAAAAGTCCTAATTGGGCCTATTTAAAAAAAGTAAATTTTGTTGCTCAGTCATTAAGTTATTCCAATTATTTATTATATTAACATTTATTATATTTGATTAAATATTATAAGTTATTTTCAATTATTTATTATTTTGCATTCTACGATTGCTTTCAAGTTAAAATTAATACAAAAAATCATCATGAAGCCCCACCTCTTATTGTCACTTGATTTGGAAAAACAATGTCAGTAAAGAAATGGATCCAAGGCCAGCAAAAAAGACAAGAAAGGAGAAAAACCAGTGCAAATATTTGACCTTTTTCAGAAAAGGTGTTATTAACACCAATGAGAAAAAATAGAAATAAAACAGAAACAGCAAGAAAAAAAGCAGAACAAAAAGGATAAAAGCAAAAAGAAAAGATTAAACCAGAAAACATAAAAAAGGACTTACTCTTTTTGGCTGGCCAGTATTGCTTCAGATTTTCTATTCTAGGAGAATCAGTCCTACTTTGAATAACATTTCAAATTTGGCCTAATATTGTCACAACTGCTTGGACAAGGCCTTTAGCTCAAGAGAATCAGGCTATTCAATCAAACTTTAAAATTGATGTTTTTTTTCAAAATCAAGGCAGGTATTTAAACAAGTTTTGACATGAAATTTTTAGTCCCATAAGTATAGAGAGGGTGGAAATAAAGCTTAAAATTCCTCCCTTGGGTATAATTAGGGTTGTGTGTCCATACCTGGTAGTTTCATTCACCTAGCTTAACAGCTTCTGAGTTAAAACTGCTAAACTGGAACTCTACCATGATTTCCAATGGATGTTTAAAAACTGTCTCTTGCAAGAATTGAGATGAAAATCATTACAAATCAGCTTATGTTAGGCTAGAGTTTTTTTTTGATTTAAGCCAAGTTGGATCACCACTTGCTGAGAAAAATAAATTTGTTTTTTAAACTTGTTTTTTAAAATTTTAATTTCTGATCATTGTTTTTAAATAATGCTGTGAGCCCGGCACCCCCTTCATAGCAATGTCCCTTCCCCCATCAAAACTTCCTCCCACGTATACAATTTATCTGTATACAATTATTAAGTATGCTTTTGACTCAGAAATTGTTCCTTTAGACAGTAGTTCTAAAATGAACACAGGTTCTAAAATGCTTGTTAAGAGCAAGGGTGGATCCAGGATTTTTTTTTTTTTTGGGGGGGGGTTACTAATTTTTGACTTTTTTTGGGGGGGGGTTACTAATTTTTTGACTCAGTTTTTGACTAATTATGCTGATTTTTACCTAAATTTTACTAATTTTTGACTTATTTTCGACTCGGTCAAAAATTTCGGGGGGGGGGGGGTCAAACCGGGTAACGCCCCCCCCCAGGATACGGCCTTGGTTAAGAGCCTAGACTAGCCTAAGAAATATACTTTGGTAAAACTTTATTTACTGGAATTTTTTGTGTCCTGTAAAGTTGATGAGCAAGGTAAATCAAACTTGTTTTAAAATCGTTGCATTTAGCAGATTTTTGTTGCCTTGTAAGGTCATTGATCTTGGTGAATGAATCAGTTAAAAATGAACCTACAGTACAAGTTAGGGCAGAGGAAGATGCTTTCATGATCCTGTGTCCGCCACTTCCCTTCTTTTATGGCAATAAAAATTTCTGAAATATTCCTTAACTTTGAAAGAAAATGTGTTATTTAACAGTCTGCTTTTTTTGGCAATTGACTCGTTTTGTTCCCAAAATTTGAACCAGGCTCTAAATCAAATCTGAATTTTGTTTCAAAGTTGGTACATATTTTCCTAGAATCTTTAAATCCTACAAATAGGAACATGTGAAGGTGGAGGGTCTTTGACATGGCTCTGAAAAGTGGGTTTTTGAGAATTTTATGAATATATGCTAAATATATTGCAGAAATAGTTTCAGGTGTATATTTGGGTGACTGTATATTAAACAATAGGCTCTCTGAAAATGTGGTTTAATCCTATTGTTTAGGAGTATAATGAAAGAAAGATTAAGATTGTTTGGTTGTGTTTTGTAGATGCTAGGTTGCCACCCATTGCGCTGTTTGGTCATCCAATAGAGGCAAAAAAAGAACAAAGCTGTTGTAACTTCATAGATTGAAGGTCTGAAAAGAATGGGGAGGAGAAATAGCATGCAGAGCTCAGTGGTTTCGGTTGGGGGGAATTGGGCCCTTAAGTTTTTTTGCCTGCCCTAGGTTTTGAAAAATACATTTTCTTTTGGTATTTTTATTGAAAAATAGCTTTTTTGGTACTTTCATTGAAAAACGACAAAATTGCCCACCACGAAATTGTTCTACATATTTCCACTGCCTTGCAAGGAGCTTTCTGTTCTTGGGCAACTGTTTTCAAGCTGACAAGGGAAAGACATAGACCAGTTTTGAATGGATTCTTTCATTCCTGTACAAAAATTGATCCAAAGAACGCCATCTGAGGAAAATTCCGCTGTAAAGATGATTTTTCACGCATTTTCTAAGAGAAAATCTCCAGTACTCTTTCTGTAGGTCAAACCTCTGCGTGCCTATGAATCTAGACCTGAATATTATTCAACATCACAAAAAAAACTTTCAGCTACATTGAAAGAGACCCTTCAAAATTTGTTTTTGGGTTCAGACCCACTCAATCCTTGAGAAGAATTCTCAAATATTCCCACTAACCTTTGATGATGGAATATTATATACAAGTATAAATATAATCTATAATATATATAATATATATATACATATATATATATATATATATATATATATATATATATTATATAATATATATACTATATATATATATATAATATATATATATATATATATATATATATATATATATATATATATATATATATATATATCTATATATATTATATATCTATATATTATATATCATATATTATATATATATTTAAAATCAATAATAAACATATTATATTTTTGTGTGTATGTGTGTGCGTTTATTTTAGTTTCCCAATGTTGGGATGGCCTCCCACACCCCTCCTGCTCAGCATTTTTTTATTTCTTATGTTTGTTGTTGTTTTTTGTTTAACCAAGTTAATTTTCGCTATTATTATTATTATTATTATGGCGGGATTTATTATTTTTTTTGTGTCTTATTTATATTGACTACTCAGCTTTACAAGCTCTGCTCTCTGTTGGGGTTAATGTCTTTTGCAGTTTTAAGTGAATTAGATAAAGCAGTAAACAATAAACACCCCTTTAGGCATGGACAAGGGCGGATACAGAATTATTATTTGGGAGGGGCAGTTAATTAGTGCAACTTTTGACTTTCTGGGAGGGGGCACTTGCCCCTAAAACTACCCTCTGGTTGTGGATATCTGTGGTTTAAGGCATAATACACTTTTTTATTTGTGTTGGCTTGCTGGAAGTAATTCATCAAGAACCATATAAAATTGATTGAAATTAGATTTTTTTTTTTCAATGAAACTTATTATAAGATAATTTAAGGTGATGCCAATAAAAGCAATGTTCTATTTCATAGAGAAGATCATGGCTTGAAATTTAATATAGCAAATATTGTCTAAAACAATGGGAAATACATCTACCACAAAAAAGGGAGATACGAATGAAAATGGTAAGTATGAATATTACCATAATTACCGTAAAATGGTAAGTAATTGGTATTTTCTTCTCGTCTTGCTTTGCTGCCAAGATCATTTAAAAATACTGTATTAGAAAGAATATTTTTATTTTCAACTGATTTTTGAGCTAATTAATTTCGATGTTCTGATTACCCTAGTTTTATTATAATCTAAGCTTGCAGTGGAAACTGTCATGAGAGTTAAATATTGTTCATGTTAGAAAAAAAAAACTTATTACATTGCAATGCCTTTCTTGGCTTGGTCTACTCCAAAATATGCAGGCTCTTAGGATTATGTCTGACCATTATAGCTGAATCACTGTTTTGAAAGTATATACTTTACACTCCCTCGTAGAAATTTTTCATCATATCCAGGGATCCATATGCCATATCATCGCTAATGTTGATGTGGAGGATAAAAGAGAATAAAAGGGATAAAAGGGAGGATAAAATGATGTGGAGGATAAAAGGGAGGATAAAATGATGTGGAGGATAAAAGGGAATAAAAGGGATAAAAGGGAGGATAAAATGATGTGGAGGATAAAAGGGAATAAAAGGGATAAAAGGGAGGATAAAATGATGTGGAGGATAAAAGGGAATAAAAGGGATAAAAGGGAGGATAAAATGATGTGGAGGATAAAAGGGATAAAAGGGAGGATAAAATGATGTGGAGGATAAAAGGGAATAAAAGGGATAAAAGGGAGGATAAAATGATGTGGAGGATAAAAGGGAATAAAGGGATAAAGGGAGGATAAATGATGTGGAGGATAAAGGGATAAAAGGGAGGATAAAATGATGTGGAGGATAAAAGGGAATAAAAGGGAGGATAAAATGATGTGGAGGATAAAAGGGAATAAAGGGAGGATAAAATGATGTGGAGGGTAAAAGGGGATAAAAGGGAGGATAAAATGATGTGGAGGATAAAGGGAATAAAAGGGATAAAGGGAGGATAAAATTATGTGGAGGTAATAGGGAATAAAAGGGATAAAGGGAGGATAAAATGATGTGGAGGATAAAAGGGAATAAAAGGGATAAAAGGGAGGATAAAATGATGTGGAGGATAAAAGGGAATAAAAGGGATAAAAGGGAGGATAAAATGATGTGGAGGATAAAAGGGAATAAAAGGGATAAAAGGGGGGATAAAATGATGTGGAGGATAAAAGGGGATAAAAGGGAGGATAAAATGATGTGGAGGATAAAAGGGAATAAAAGGGATAAAAGGGAGGATAAAATGATGTGGAGGATAAAAGGGAATAAACTTCATTGGGTACGTTCTTCAAGTTTGGGATTGATTCACTTGCTGAAAGATAATGGTCCGCCATTCAAAGCTCTTTCTGAATATAATAATCACTACCCCCCCCCCCCCGCGTCTGATGCTTGGATATATCCATAGGCTATATCAAATCTACTAATTTTCTTGGTTTGCACCGTCTTCTGTACTTGTTTATCATGAACAGTTGATTCATAATGCCAATTTGAAAGAAAATTCCAAGAAAATCAGTAAAGCTTTGTCTTCAGTTTTATCCAGACATTAAGAGGGCTATATCCAGATATTAAGGGGTTTTGGGCTGTAGCATAATTGCAGCTGTAGCAATTAGAATATTTGCAAAGAGTATTGAAAGGGAATTGAATAGTAGGCTATGATTATTTTTCAGCTAACGAAATAATTCAACATTCGAAAAATTACCCTCTTTAGCGCAATAAAAATACTAGAGTTGTGCATTCTAAAGCCTTAAAGTTCTACGCTAATATAATTCGTTTACACCAAAGTCAGTGGCGTAATTTCGTCAAAATCCTGGGAGGGGGGGGGTCAAATTTGGAGCCGATTTTCCCCAAATCAAGTGAAAATGACAGTGAAAAATGAGCCATATAATACCATAAAGGCAAACGTATGCTAAAGAAAACTGATCTGTTTCTTTGGATGCTTGAATTATGTTGGCCTATTGTAGTTTTAACAAGATATTTGGAGAGGCCAAACTTAATGTGGAGGAGGGAGTGGTGTCCGGGGTGGGCAACTACCCCCCGTGCCCCATATCAAATTACGCCTATCTAAATTTCAAGACTGACCCCAAGAATTATTTTCTTGAAATCTAGGAGAGACAGAGTTTCGATCTCAAGCTGTACAAGAGATAATTCAATCTTCTATACGACCCCTAAGGAATTTTCTTTTTCAATCCCAAGAAGATTACGCAATCTAAAGAAAGTTATTTTGGAGATAGGACTAGGACTTATTTGGAGATAGTAATTCGTTTTAAAATTTTTGATACTGAGGCTTTTCAAATTTGTATGCTGTTTTTTGCTATCACTATCGAATTACGATTTAGCCTTGAAGCCTTGAATATGCTTCTTGGTATTCATGACGTTAGAACACCTTTTTCCTGGAAATACTCATGGCTAGAACAACTTGCCTGTACAGAAACCATAAATTTCAGTATATATGCTCCTTACACTAGTTACATTGCTCTTAGAAATTAATTTAATAACAAAAAGTAGTTTAACGTTAATTTTCTATGCAGCAAGTTTTCTTCTCTAATTTTATTTTGAGAATCTAATTTCATGACCTTTCCACTTCCAGTGCAGCCTGTCTACGAACCTGTCCACTGAGGGGAGGATTGCAATTTTACCCCCTCCCCATCCCTAGATTGGCACAAAGGAAACCTGTAGCAAAATTTACAAAAGATGGCTCAAAACGCACTTATTTGGGTGTCCAACGTCTGTTGCAAAAATCGAAAATAGCGACGAAAACCACACTGCCTTTCCATAACAAACAACAAAAGCACGAAGAACAATAGGGAAATCTTTTTGCAAGAAGGTGGAGATAATTTGAATGAATATTTCGGCCCTATGTCCAATGGCCTTCCTCAGCAAGACAAAAATATATAAAAGATAAAAGACTCGCAACAACATGCGACCAATAAAACAAAAAATAAAAATTCTTCAAAGCAGTCCTAGCATCCTTACTTCAGCGAAGTTCAACCAGGACCAGGAAGTTCAAAATTTTTAATTTTTTGTTTTATTGGTCGCATGTTGTTGTGAGTCTTTTATCTTTTATATATTTTTGTCTTGCTGATGACGGTCCTTGGACATAGGGCAGAAATATTCATTCAGATTATCTCTACTGTCTTGCAAAAAGATTTGCCTACTGTTCTTCGTGCTTTTGTTGTTTGTTGCAAAAATCCCTTGGCGCCCCCTGTGGTTTTGATGCTTGTATGTATCTGTTGTAGTACTAGTAGTAGTAGTACTATATCCGTAAGTGATCGTTACGGCTCTGTACGGATCTATTACTGTCTTATTGCCATAAGAAAAATATTCAACCTTTTGGACCGGCTCTTACGTGGGGAGGGAGCCTTCGAGAAGATACTCACCTAAATTAGGGGCGTAATTTGCTATGGGGCGACTGCTCCTCCCAAAATCCGGTTTGCCCTCCCGCAGACCTGGTTTGCCCTCCCCGCAGACCTAGGTTTGCCCCCCCCCCCCCAGCTGAAATTTAGTTTCTTCAAAAATCTTGTCAAAACATCATTTTAGTTTTCACTGTCATTTTCAGTTGATTTGGAAAAATTGGCTCCAACTTCCCCCCCCCCAGGATTTTGACGAAATTATGCCACTGACCTAAACGTCCCGGTTTTAGCGATTCCCCCTTTTTTTACCATATAATTAACCTATTTTTGAGTGGTTTTAGTTAGCCCTCAGAAATAGACTCGTGGGGTTTGATGTTATTTCTAATATGGGAACCTTTTTGTCTTGTTGACATTTTTAATTAGGATTAAAAGAAAATGTGGCCTAAAACACCAAATGAAAAGATTTCGAATAGTAAAATATTTGTTATTTGATAAAATTAGTTGAATTGCTGACAAGCCTAGGGACGCTTGCTGGGGGAGAGTCTCGGGGCTCTGGCCTCCCTTTAGATCCTAAGGTTTCCTGAATTTTTGGGTACTTTTTATGTAAATTATCAGTAAAATTTGATCTTTTTAGTGTTGATACCCCCCCCCGAACAAAATTCCTGCGTACGTGCCTGAGTGAGCCCAGTGTGTTTTTACCTTTTAGGTGTTTAAGGCCGCAAATTTGTTAAGTTGTAGAAACTACCATTTTGAATCAGGGAGTATAGGTCTATTTGTTTTTAAATCATGAAAAGTATTTGATATTTACAAGTCTGACATTGAAAAACTAAGGAATGTCAATGCTTTTAGTAATTAACACAGTCATTGGCGGTTCTGGCCTGTCTTGCGCCAGGGGCTAAATCTTGATTAGCCCCAACCCTGTCTTCAACTAAGTTTTCAGGCCAAATTTTAACAAAATTTTCATTTACAAACAAAATCATTTTCAGTTTATTAATTAATTAATACTTTATTTTTAATCAATTTTATTATTTGAATTGTTGAATTATTATTAATTATTTAATTCAATTATTTTAATTATTAGTTAATTGTTTTTTAGTTTAATTATTTAATAATTTATTAATTAATTTCATTTATAAACTACGCTGTCTACTTCCTATTAATAAAAATAAAATTATAAAAAATACAAAATGATTATAACCGCTAGATTATTTATTTGAAATTTTATGCCCCAAAATATCTGCTCGTGAGGCAAGTGCCTCCTCTGCCACCCCCTCCTTAAAATTGCCCCTGTATTTCTTATTTTTGACAAAAATTATCCATTACAGTCTTGTTCTGTTTTTTATTTTGATTATTTTTTTCATTTTGTGTTGTATTCTCTTTGGCAATCTGTTTAATTTTCAAAGATGCGTGCAGAGTGTGGCGGAACTTTGAGGCAAACATGGGGAATGGATTTTCTTTCCATTTTGAAATGTTTCGAAATCGTCATCTTGATCCTTCAGGGATGAAAGGGTTGATAATTTAATCCAGTTTAAAGATGTCCTACATTTTTTTGTAATACCGGCACTTTTCTTTTCGCATTTTTCCCAGACGGCAGTAGAAGAGGCAAAATAGAACATTTCAGTAGCAATAAATATCGATTTCATTTTTTTTTTTATGGAAAAATGCTGTTTTTATTGATGAAAAAAATTACATTGGATTTTCGGTACCGGTGCATTATGCGGGCACCGCGAAAGAAGTCAAGTTTGGTTAATGCTAATGAAATAAAATAAAATTGTATGAATGTATAATAGTTTAGAAACAAATTTGGGCTATATATTTGCACGTTAGGGGGTGGAGGTGGGTGGGGATAAGGCATAGCATATATTAAATACGCAACCTAACCTAACCTAGGTACCCTTTTCCTCCCTAAACCCCAAAAAAAAACAATTGTTTAAACATCGTAACTCATTGAGAAACCACAGCTTTGCAATCATTTATCTATAGCGGTCTCTTGCAAATAGCCCGTTTGACGGGTTTCGTGACTGATTTTCTTGATATAGTCTATAGCGGTGGGCTTGCATAATGCACCAGTACCGGATTTTCTTAGTTCGAGGCCTCTCGGCAATTATCGGTAATTTTTCTCTGTCACTCACATGCGTAATCAAATGCATATGAATTCGCACATAGAGAAACCGACAATTTTCAAGACTTGTGTTTTTTTCTGACAAATAAAACTTTAAAAAAACGTATAAAAAATGTGTTTCTATGGATTTTTCTTGCGTTTTCCCAAGTCGGACAAACATTTCAGGGGATGGGGTTCAAATCCTTAATCCTTCCTCTGCATACAGCCTTGGAAAGTACGTGAAAAACATTTTTGGTTCAGTGTTATTTCTTCAAAAAAAATACCATATATTTTTGTGCTTTAGCTGCTGCTGAAACATTTAATCCAACAGAAATATTATCTGTTGCAGTCGGGTTCTTATATTATCAATTGTTTCTGACTTCGAATAGTCTTTTATTTTGTGTTGTGTTATTTTTGACAATGTGTGTAATATTTTGAAAATGTGTACATTTCGCGGCAAACACGCCAAGACTTTTTCAATAAATCTAGACGGCAGTAAAAAGAGAGATAAATAAGATCGGTTTTCCTTAGTTTGAAGCCTGACTTGTAAATAAATATCGGCAATTTTTCTGTGTCACTCACATACATGCACAGATGTGTATAAATTCGTGCACGAAGAAACGAATAATTTTTATGACTGGTGTTTGATCATTATATTGCCTGCTTCAACTATTTTTACGGTGTATGTTACGAGATTGTAGACTTAAAGAATTACACGGCAATTTAAACATTCTTTAACTTTGTTTTTAGTATTACTATTTTTTTCTTGGCTTTTTTTTCGTTTTTTTTTAATGTGTTTTTTCCTTGTCAGTTGTCATCCCAGAACAAATATGGGTACTTACGTGTTATAGCGACCACATCAAAGAAGTGAAGTTACGTTAATCCTAATGAAGTATACCAAAATATGATGAAGATATAATACTTTAGTTACAAAATTATGGAAAATACAACAGAGAATTATGGAAAGCAGACCGCCCAGAATGCATTATATTAAATACCTTACCTAGCCAACTCTATATATTAAATTTATAATTAAAATATACCTGCAGTCAAGGCCGTACCCAGGAGGGAGGGATTTGGGCGTTTGACCCCCCCCCCCCGAAATGTGTGTCCTGACTCGTAAAAACATAACTAAAATGGATATAAACAAATTTGTTATGCGTTTTTGAGGGTCTTTCGTGTGTAAAACCCCCCACCCCCCCCCCGAAAAAAAATCTTTCAGTAAACAGTTGGCTATTACTGTTTTTTTTCCTGACTGAATTATGGAGGTTCAGGTACCAGGGGTTAAACTGCATCAATGTACCGTGCTCATACACAATTTCTTTAAACGTAGATATTTTCGAAGGCCATGCTGCCTCTCCATGAGGTACAGATAGCATTTCGGTGGTTACGTGTTATAGCGACCACACCCAAGAAGTAAAGTTAGGTCAATCCTAATGAAATATACCAAAATGTGACGAAAATATAATACTTTAGAAAAAAATTATGGAAACTACAACAGAGAATTATGGAAAACAGGCTGCCCAGAACGCATTACATTAAATACCTAACCTAGCCAACTCTATATATCAAATATTTAATTAAAATATAGCTGCGTAGTAGTTTATATCACTCAGACTAAGCTAATTATCTCCGAATGTAGTCAGAGAAACCGGTTTTACTCAGATCAAGAACAATAATCTGGTCGCTATAACACGTAGGTACCAACAGTTCAAATAGGGATAAATCCTTTTATTAGACAGTGAAAAACAATGATAAAAATTCTGGGTATTTCGATCACTTACAATTTAGGGGGTTCACGTTCAGGTATTAGGGGTTAAACTGTATCAGTGTACCGTGGTCAAGCAAATTTCTTATACGTGGGTATTTAATAAATAAAAAAACCACAAACAAATCCTTAAATAGTACGTACGAAAATAAACAAGACCCACTGCCTTTCCATGACGTACAAATAACAGCTCAAATAAGGGTAAATCCTTTTATTAGACAGTGAAAAACAGTGATAAAAGTTCCGGTTATTTCGATTACATACACAACGACCGCCATCAGTAGATGAACTTATTTGTCCGTAATTTCTTGAAAAAAATCTTTAAAAAATAATTATCTGCTGGTGACGGTCGTTTTTGTTATTTGTGCGTAATGTCCTAAAAAAAATCGAGACTGGCCCGTGAAACTTAGAGACCAACATATCAGGCACGTACAGGGAGGGGGGGGGGGAGGGACTAAGGTTTTGAGACGAGACATTTACGAGCATGGACTATCCCCCTGTGAACGGACATGTTCATGTGATTATATATTGATGAGATCAAGTCTACTTCTTTCGCTGGTCTACTTAACTCTGACACTAGCTAATGTGCCTCTCTCCTTGTAGTTCTTGTGTTTAAGATATGACCGATTACATAACTTTTTTGCTAAGACCTGCAAGGGTAAAGATTATTAAAGGGCATAAGATCATAGTTTTTGTATTAAAAGCGACGGCCCACGTATAAATTTTTCTGGGGGTACAGTCTGTAAGTCTTTGAAACGGGATGGGGCAAAGATTTGCTAAAAGTCATTTGATATATTTTTGTTCTTTCAAAGACGGGATATGGAAAAACGTCTGGCCTTTCCTCTTCTCGGTGGCTGCCTGTGATCTAAGGAACAAAGTGAAATTTTGAAATTGTGTCCGAGGGGTCCCTCTCTCAGAAATCATGTACACGAGGAACTGTGCCGAGCGTGCTGGAACTGTGCCAAGCGTTCTGGGACTGTGCTGAGCGTGGCGGAACTTTGTGGCAGACGTGGAGTTCCGAGATGTACAACATATGGCAGGAAGTTAGTGTCCCCTCGGTCGTTTCTAGTATTTAAAGAAATTTGTTGAAGGGATTTTTTTTCCATTTTGAAAGGTTTCAAAATCGTCTTTCTGATTCTTTAGGGATGAAAGGGTTAATAATTTAATCCAGTTTAAAAATATCCTATGTTTTTTTTACTTCTGTCTAATATAGCTTGAATGTCCTCTGGACCACCCCCTCCTACTCCCAGGAATTAATTTCTGCTGTGGCAAGGCTAGGCGACAGGCTTGCTACTTGTCTCTCTAAAAAAGACCCATCAACTGAAACATCGATTCAACGCCATATGCACCAGCAATGGCTCTGGAGGATCTTTATGCCTTTTCATTTCAGACCCCCCCCTCACATACGTACTCATATTTTAGCAATACGAGATTACAAGGGCGTATCCAGGATTTTGGTTTGGTTGAGGGGGGGGGGGGTAAAAACTTTACGAACTGCATCAAAGATCATTTTACATACATTTTTGTCACTTTTTTGCGGAATGCAATATATTTTTTTTTGTTGGGGGGGGGGGGGGTTAAACCCAGTAGCCCTCCCCCTGGATACGTTCTTGCGAGATTACGTTATAGTTTGGAATTGAACTTCTTAAAGAGGTACCGGTCAAAGTTTTGATAAATAATGGCTGTAATTCTTGCTTCAATTTATGTTGATAATATTCGTATCTCTAATGGTGGTGCCTTGGTATTATGCATCTTCTAAACTGTATTTTTTTTTCTCTCCAAAATTATAAGGCATACAAACAAGTGTAATCTTACTTTCAAATATAGGGATTATAACATGTGCCTTTTTATAAAGTTTGCGTGAGGCGATAAGTTAATGGTTTTCAATTCGTAATTTTCATACCATGATTTCTCAACATTAATACCTTGTTTATGGTATTTACTTGATCTTTCACGACCCTCGTGTAATAAGCTATTCATTTTGTTGTATGAAAAAGCGCAAATTATCTTTTGGTTGGAAATATGTTATTATTTTGTCATCGTTTCGTTTGAAATTTATTCACATGAGTGTGTAATCATTGCATAGTACGTATATAGGTAGTATCACCTTTTATTTATTTATTTTTACGAGCTTATTCTATTATGGTGTGAAGCGCTTTTTATTCTGAATTTGTTTATGCTGACTGAATAGTATAGTTATTCTAGGATAGTGTAGTTAGTATAGTATAATAGTATAGTATAGTATAGTTTATATTTATGATTCTTTCTTGTCCAGGATTCTAAAGATTTATGGTGATAATAATTTTTTGGTACTTTCCCATTATATTGGCCTTTCTAAAAAGTCAAGTTTGGTTAATGCCATTGAAATAAAATAAGATATGATGAATATATAATAGTTTAGAAATAAATTTGGGTTATATATTTGCACATTAGGGTGGGGGGGAGTGGTGGCGGTAAAGCATAGCATATATTAGATACGTAACCTAACCTAACCTAGGTACCTTTTCCCCCCCTAAACCCCAAAAAACAACAGTTTAAATATCGTATACGCAATGAAAACCTCGCTATGCATTGCATTACTCTATAGCCGTCTCTTGAACTAATCCTTCAAAAACGGGTTTTTCGTGACTGGTTTCCTTGTAAAGGCCCATATAGTGGGAAAGTACCAATGAGTGAATAAGAAAATTAGAGAAAAAATAAGAAAATAAAGTAAATTCTGTACAGCGAAATTGATCAAGCGACGTCGCTACGTGAATTCTGGGTGGTATGTCTATTGAAAGTGGAATCAAAAAGAAAATGAATGAATACTTTCCTATAATTCCATGGTTGAAAGTGTGTTTTAATTTTATTGGATTGCATTTACGCGGATTGTTTTAGTGAGCCGATCAGATTATCCCTTGTTTTTGGAGAGATAAATTACCCGTCTTTTTTAACCTGATTGGTCTTAAATCCCTGTGTGATTTTTTTTTTTCATTTAATGTTTTTCAGTTGACACTATTCTGAAATAGAAAAGCTAAGCTCGTGTAGAAAGAATTCAAAATTACTAATAAAATAGCAGGAGTTCAAGGCCGTATCCAGGAGGTTGGGGGGGGGGGGGTTTGGACCCCCTCCCTCCCCCGAAACCTTTGTCTGAAATAACTAAACAAATTTTGATGCTTTCTTAAAGCTTTATTGGTACTTTCCCATTATGTGGACACCTCTAAAAAGTCAAGTTTGGTTAATGCTAACAGTGAAACGGGCGAGACAGATATCGACCCGGTACTAAAACAGTGTGTACAGTCAGGGTTGTCACCCCTTGTAAAATTTTACTAGATCTTGTAAAAAGCATATCCACCTTGTAAATCTAGTAATATGGGGGTCAGATCTAGTAAAATCGAACAAATCTAGTAAATTTTTGCCAAAATCTAGTAAATTTTTTGCCCTCATCTGAAAGCATTTTGTTGGGTTGACTGTTGTCTTACTGTTCCTATGACATTTATTCTGTGGTCCCAAAACACGACAAACTGCTCAAGTCCTTTGGTGTGAAATTCAACACTTTTGAAATCTGTTTTTTTAATCAAGATTTGGACTTATTGGATCTGAATTTTTCATTTTATAATTAGGCAATAAGTCATAAAAGGTATGTGAGCAAAGGCTTCATGTTTGCAGGATGAATGCCTGTTAAATGTTTTGGAGTGACACCTTTGTGCTTATCCTTCTCTTAGTCTCCTCTAGGCTAGTTGTATTTCCTTGTAATGCTCCCTTTCAGGGATGGGTCTACAGGCTAAAATATTTCCCGGTAAGGTATTTTGAAGTACCTACCTCCATTCCTCCCTCTAGAGGGTCCTGACCTTTGATGACCTTTAAAAATCTGTGAGTAATAGAAGTGAAACCTTGCAAAATAGATATTCTGCTTACATGAATTACAACAAAATTGTTTTCAGCTTCACAACTTTGCTCAATCCCAATTTATAAGGTTTTAAAGATATGCAAATACATTTCCTAAATTTTGAAAATAAAACATTGATATGGCTTAAAATTCTACTCAAATAACTAAAATTGCATTTTCAGAGCTAAAGCCAGAGAAAAGAAACTGCTAACTGAAAATTAAGGTAAAATATTGTTTTGTCAAAATTTCAATGGGTATACACCTGCCATGTGGGCAAATTTCAGGACCCTCTAGAGAGAGAAGGAGTAGAGGTAAGTACTTCAAAATACCTTCCCAGACATACTTTAGCCTGTAGACCCAACCCTGAAAGTTTCATTTTCCTAACCTAACCCCTTTCCAAGACAGCCAAAAGTAGCTAAAGTAGAATTTTACCAAATTCAATCCTCTATCCAAATATAACAATCATTTCTACTACTACTACTACTACTACTAACAACTCATCGCAGCACCAAGCCGCCTGAGGCCAACACAGCTACGCACGCTCCTCCTCCACCCCAATCTATTCAAAGCCTCCCTTTTTACACCCGCCCACGAAGTTCCCATTTCCTTTAAATCTTTCTTTATGACGTCCTCCCAACCCAGACGGGGACGACCTGCTTTCCGTTTAGCCCTAGATGGTTGGCCGAAAAGAACAATCTTCGGCAATCTGTCATCCTTCATCCGAACAACATGCCTAACCACCTCAACCTTTCTTTCATTATAGACCTAGAAAGCGGTATTGAACCACATTTTTCGTATAGCCTATTGTTTGAAATACGGTCAGTCAGCCGGGTACCCAGAACAATCCTTAAGCAATTTCTCTGGAAAACATCTAGCAAATCTTCATCCGCTTTTCGGAGCGTCCATGCTTCAGAGCCATATTTGACCACTGTCATCACTGTAGCTTCTAAGATTCTAATCTTGGTTTGCAGACTTATCTTCCTATTCTTCCAGACTTTTTTTAACTGTGAAAAAACACCCTGAGCCTTGGCTATTCTATTTTTAACATCTTCACTGCTCCCACCATCTTTACTAATAATACTACCAAGGTAAGTGAAACTGCCCACCTGATCAATCTTTTCATTACCCAACGTCACCTTTTCATCTTCACTTATTCCTAGCCTTAGTGACTTGGTCTTCCTAACATTAATTTTCAAACCAATACTAGCACCCTGAACTCGCAAAACCTCTAAAACTTCATTCATTTTGCTCACACTTTCATCTAGGATGCTTAAATCATCAGCATAATCCAAGTCCAGGAGACTTTTTCCTCCCCATTTGATTCCGTGGTCTCCCATTGCCTTTCCTGTGCTCCTTAAAACAAAGTCCATCAAAATAATCCATATAAAGGGGGATAGAACACAACCCTGCTTAACTCCTGATTTAATACAAAACCAGCTGCTAACCTCATTTCCTACCTTAACCGCAGCAGTGTTATTCTCGTACATAGCACTAATCACTTTAATGTATTTGTCTGGTATACCATACAAGGATAAAACCTTTACTAAAGCTCCTCTATCGACAGAATCGAACGCTTGCTCATAATCTATAAAACTGAGGACCAAAGGTGTTTGAAAACTTAGGCACTTCTCAATTATTAACCTAAGAGTGAAAATTTGGTCAACACATCCTCTACCTTTTCTAAAACCGCACTGCTCTTCTCTTAAAACTTTGTCTACGGCATCTCTCAGTCTAAAAAGTATCATATTACTAAGCAATTTGCTACCTACAGAGACCAGACTAATGCCTCGATAATTACCACACTCACTTTTATCACCTTTCTTATAAAGTGGCTTAATTAAGGTTTTCCTAAAATCATTAGGTACTTCCCCTTTTTCAAAAATCATATTCATAATCTCCAATAACTTATTTCTAACCTCAGAGCCACCATATTTAAGAAACTCATTTACTACCCTATCAGCACCTGGAGCCTTATTATTCTTTAATCCTTTTAGTACTGTTTCTAATTCCTCCTCACAAAACAAATCTTCCTTCACATCCAAGGTATCACAAACTTTTTCATTTTCCTCTATATTTTTTCCTGCAACTCTATCTCGGTTAAGCAAATTCTCAAAATGTTCGGCCCATCTCGCTTTAGCTTTTGTCTTATCGCTAATTGCCACCCCATTCCTATCTTTAACTGGGACAAGTCCGGATTGACTACTACCTCTCAATTTGTTAACGTGCCAGTACAATATTTTACTATTATGCCGTCTAGCTGCATCTTCTAAATCCTCGGCAATTTTATCCATGGCCTCCACTTCACACCTCCTTAGTTCATATTTCAATGCTTTCTCCACTTTCTTTACATTTCTTTTGTTTTCATGTGATCTATCACTCAGATAATTCTTGTACAAGTCCTTTCTCCTTTCTATTAAACTTAAAGCTTTTTCACTAATATTCTTAGCTGCAGTTCTAGCTTTCTTCCCTAATACACCTTCAGCAACTTCACAAATTATTTTTCTAAAATTATTCCAACCATCTTCCACATTATCAAATTTTAAGCTCTCAAGTTTAGTATTCAACTGTTCCTGGAAAGTTTCTCTCAAATTCTCATCCTGGAGTCTACTAACATCATAACTTCCCGGGAGGTAATTACCCTTCCGATATTTCAGCTTTAAATTAACCCTTGACACTACTAGATGGTGATCTTTACTTTTAACATCAATAACAGCACTCCTATATACCCTAGTATCTTGTATTGATCCTGCCAGTCTTCGATTTACTATAACATAATCAATAAGGTTTGCTGTCTTACCATCACGTGAATACCATGTTAGCTTATGAGCCATTTTATGACCAAACACCGTATTGGTTATAACTAGATTGTTATACCTACAAAATTGCAAAAGTCTGTATCCATTACTGTTTTCTTTTCCTACACCAAATTTACCTAAGCTGGGATACCATCTATCCTTATTTCTACCAACCTGGGCGTTAAAATCTCCCAGCAATAACATCATATTTCTACCTGGGACCTTGTCTATTTGCTCCTGTAACTGTAAGTAGAATTCATCTGAGTCACTAGTATCTCCATCAGTCGGTTCTACAGGGGCGTATACTACTATAACTGATACCTTGAACTTTCTAGTCATAAAATGAGCAATTAGTATTCTATTATTAATACCTTCCCAGCCTAAACAAGACTTAGCAGCTTCCTTATTCATCATGAGCCCTACTCCCTGTCTATGTAACCCATCCTTCCTGCCTGAGTAAACAAATTCTATATCACCTAATTTCATGCTTCCTACCCCTGGGATATGAGTTTCTGAAACTCCTAATAGATCCAGTTCGAATCGTCTGAATTCGTCAGTCAAAATGTCGATACGATAGTCATTTTTTAATGTCGTAACATTCCAAGTTCCAATTTTCATGTTCTTTAAATCATTGAAATTTTTTTCGCCTCAGGAAAAGCAATGATCCCGGATACCAGTGCAGGACGGGGATCACATATCTTCTCAAGTCTACACCGAAGTGCTTAAGCCGGCTTAGAACCGGACAGCAAGAAGTCCCTGGGACCTCCATGAATGGAGGCTTTGTGCAATCCTGGGCCCATCTTGGTCACAACATGGTTTTCAGCGCTTGGCGATGCTCTTCTATCAACAAGAGTCGAAATCCTGCACAGACAATCTCAAGCCTATTACCTCCGACTCATTATATATTCATGCCTACAAATATTATGCTACTACGGGGAGGCAACCCGTAATAGATAAATTAGCTAGGAAGAGGTTTTTCAGCCCAAAGACGCCCATCAAAACATACCAATCCCAGAAGAATTGTCCATTAGTCAGAATCCCGTGCGAATGCTGTGTCGTTTACTAGGCTATAATTTCCTCGAGGGGCGCCACTCCTCAAGTGGGAATAGAGTTGACCGCAAGGTCCCCAGTCTTGCAGGTACCCCGAAAAGGTCGAGGCAGCCCTTTGCAGAGGCCGTTGTCCATAGATCTGGATCTTACGCCCTGCCACAGTTGTCCTCCTATAGAGGATCCTCCCGCGATGGTGTTCTGCATCACCATGCAATTTAACCCATTGCTGGGAGAAGGTTTGCAACTCATGGAACTTGTGGATAAACAAGTGGGCCCTTTTGAGTGTACATTTGAGGGGCCTTCTTCCTCCTCCGCCTGTATTTATGACCCCGGGCAAGGGTGCCCCAGATTCTATTATGGACCCCCAGGGACAAGGTCCCCCCTTGGTCCATGCCTCCTATGGAGGTACCCTACATATCTGTAGAGCGTTCCCCTATCGCCACCTGGGGACATGCTGAATGGCCTGGGGGAGGCCAGATAAACGGATCACTTTTGTTTTGCAAAGGCAATAACTCAGTGACATATTTAACCTACTACTTATAAATATACATAACTCACTGACTAGGACCTATATAAGTTATATACAGAAATATATAACTCAGTGACACATTAAACCTACTACTTATAAATATGTGTAACTCACAGACTAGGCCTATATATGTTATATACAGAAATATATAACTGAGTGACATATTTAGCCTACTACTTATAAATATGTGTAACTGACTGACTAGGCATATAAGTTATATACATAAATATATAACTCAGTGACATATTTAGCCTACTACTTAAAATATGTGTAACTCACTGACTAGGCCTATATAAGTTATATACAGAAATATATAACTCAGTGACAAATTTAGCCTACTACTTATAAATATGTGTAACTCACTGGCTAGGCCCATCTAAGTTATATACAGAAATATATAACTGAGTGACATATTTAGCCTACTACTTAAAATATGTGTAACTCACTGACTAGGCCTATATAAGTTATATACAGAAATATATAACTGAGTGACATATTTAGCCTACTGCTTATAAATATGTGTAACTCACTGACTAGGCATATAAGTTATATACAGAAATATATAACTCAGTGACATATTTAACCTACTACTTATAAATATGTGTAACTCACTGACTAGGCCTATCTAAGTTATATACAGAAATATATAACTGAGTGACAAATTTAGCCTACTACTTAAAATATGTATAACTCACTGACTAGGCCTATATAAGTTATATACAAAAATATATTACTGAGTGACATATTTAGCCTACTGCTTATAAATATGTGTAACTCACTGACTAGGCATATAAGTTATATACAGAAATATATAGCTCAGTGACATATTTAACCTACTACTTATAAATATGTGTAACTCACTGACTAGGCCTATCTAAGTTATATACAGAAATATATAACTGAGTGACATATTTAGCCTACTACTTAAAATATGTGTAACTCACTGACTAGGCCTATATAAGTTATATACAGAAATATATAACTGAGTGACATATTTAGCCTACTGCTTATAAATATGTGTAACTCACTGACTAGGCATATACGTTATATACAGAAATATATGACTCAGTGACATATTTAACCTACTACTTATAAATATGTGTAACTCACTGACTAGGCCTATCTAAGTTATATCAGGATTCTTACTATCTTGATAAGTAAAAGAAAAAAGCCTGGAGTTTCCAGATTTTCAGATAGAAAACCCTATTTTCGGTTTAGTTTTTGGCTTTCTTGGAGTTCAGGGTCTAGGCCACCACACCTACAACCCTGCAGCCCACCTTGAATCCCTCTGTACCCCTCAAAAGCTTGATTTATAGAATCTAGAGGATGAGTTTCCACTAAAAATGATTGCTATATTTGGATACAGCATTAAACTCTGAGTCAAATGGTATGATTATTTCCTAAATATCTCATTATCATCCTATATTTGAAATTAACCAAAAACAACTCATTTCTCAATCTATGTTATTCAGTAACATGTGCTGTAAAGTTACAGAAATGCTGCCCAGTAGATACAGGATATGAACAACTCATTTTTTATTGTCTATTCTGGTTCTATGAGGCACCCTACACTATAGGGATAGCTAATCTTGCTAATCAGCACTATTATCAAACTGGGCTGGACTGTGTCCAAGAATCAATAGAAATTTTGGAAAGCAGTGTTTTGCAGGATCCGATGAAATTGCATCTACATCTACCACAATCGATCTGGCTGAGGTCTCAGAGACTCGTGCGAAGGTGTTGGTCACAAGTCTAAGAAAGATGCACTATGCACATAAGTTTCAACCAGAGTGGTTGACTGATTCAGTGCTGAAACCTTTCCTTATTCAATCGCCAGACGGAAGCAAAAAGGTCTATTGCAGATACTGTCAGCAAAACTGACGGGAAGTTGACTGTCATGAAGAATCATGCAACTAGTGAGCTTCATAAGAAGAACGTAAAAGCAGCATTGGGACAACTGACAGTTGAGGGAGCAGTTGGAAACGAGCAAAGGCAGGAAAAAGAGAACAGTGATAGGATGGTGTCAGCTGCTGAATTACGCCTTGCAGCATAGGTTGCAGCTGAAGATATTCCTTTGACAAAAATTGATACTCTCGTTCCCGTTTTGAAAAAGTCTTTTGGGGATTCAGCTACAGCCAAGCATGTTGAAATGAAGCGAACTAAATTGACTGGCATTATTAAAAATGTTATAGGATTTCATGGTGAGGACACTTTAGCATCTGTTCTTCAGAAGAACTTTTTTTCAATAATCGCCGACGAAAGCACAGATAGATCAGATACAAAGCCCCTAGTTGTTACTGTGAAGTATGTAGACAGTGAGAATACCGTGAGGGAAGAATTCCTGGTACTACTAAAGGTAGACGACGCAACTGCAAGTGGGCAAAAGAATCTTCTGACGAAGTACTTTAAGAAAGTTGACGTTCCATTAGAAAATATGACTGGGCTTGGTCTTGATAATGCGTCGGTCAATATGGGGTGCGAAAACGGCCTCGCTGCCCAGCTGCTGCGTGAAAATCCGCAGCTGTTTGTCCTTGGTTGCACTTGCCATACTGCTGCATTGTGTGCTACGGCTGCAGCGAAGCACTTACCTGCTGAAGTCGAAACTTTCGTGAAGGAACTCATCAACTTCATAAGCGCAAGCCCTAAGAGACAGTTGGAACTGAAGGTTTCCAGGAGTTTTGTGAAATTGCCAACCACTGACTTCTGCAGATATGCGGCACGCGCTGGTTGTCGCGTGAAGCCGGAATTAACAGATTACTTGAACAGTGGCCAGCCTTACATTTGTATCTGACAGACTTGTCCCTAACATCATCGGACAGCTCTACAAGGGATAAAGCCAAAAATCTGCTACATGCGATGGATATAGGCGTGAATAAGGCCTACTTGTACTTCCTCTTGTATATACTGGCAAAGATCAACAAGTTCAACCTTGAGTTCCAGTCACGCGGAACAAGGATTCATTGCCATTTGAGACGTACCCGCGAGCTTTACTTGTCTACTCTGCAGTGTTTCATTCGTCCTGAGAAGCTCAAAGGTAACTTTACTTCCCTGAACGTGAGCAGTCCTGAAAACTTTTTGAAGCTTGAAAATGTTAAACTTGGGATGAATACCGAGTTGCACCTTGAAAGCCTGTCAGTGGAAGATCGACGTCACTGGGTGCAAGCTATTCGAAAAGCCTGCCTTGCTTATCTTATTGAACTTGCTAAGCAGATCCGTACTAGGATAAGACTGGATGACCCTGTTCTTACATCTTTTAGAACTTCTGGATCCACTGAAAGCTATGAGCCACAAAACTATGTCACTTTTCCCTCTTCTGCAGAGGTTTAAACATGTTGCTGTTAGAGACTGCCGAACCGAGGGGGAGAGGATGAAGATGCTGGAGGACCTTAATAGTGAGTACAAGAAAATGTAAATCCGAAGTGAATTTATTTCAGAAATAGTATCAGAATCAGATTTAGTGTCCTCCTACATTCTGGAAGAGTCTTACCAAACTGAAAGATGGTAGCGGGAAAGCCGTGTTCCGAGTGCTCCCCAAGTTTATGTTGACCCTCTGTGCTTTGCCCCATGCTTCAGCCGGTGCAGAGTGGCAGTTTTCCAGTTTAAATATTATCAAGACGACTGGGCGAAACCGATTAAATATCGACACAGTTGGAGCTCTCATGCACTCCAAGCAACTCTGCCTCAGAGACACAAGATGTGTTTCGGAGTGGGAGATTCCGCCCGCTCTGATTGATAGATGCAGAAAATGGAAGATGAACGCGAACGAACCCGGTCCCTGGGAAACAGAAGAGGGTGCAGGACCGGCGGTTAAGCTTTGAAAAAGTCAAATTTGGTCTGTCGAATCGGACTTTATTTTTATTTGTTTTTTACTTTGAATTTCATTTTTGTGGTCGTTTTTTTTTTTTTTTTTTTTTTTGTTTTGGTACCTGAAATTTTTGTGAAGCCTAGTTGTAAGTATATACTGAAACTAAAAACTTTCAGAAAAGTTGGTTAAATTATGGAGTAAGGCCGAGCCTTTCGAAAATTAGGAGGCTGGAAGAAACTGTTTTGACCTAATCAATAACTAGGAACACATTTCCTACATATTTGAAGGCAAATAAGCCGAATGACCAAAAGAAATCATATAAAGATGTCGCACAAGCAGAAAAAAAAAATATGCACGAGCTACTTTTTAGTTTTGTTTTCATTTTGATGACAAAAGTATTTACTGGCTTTCTCACGCCAATGCGCGTGTCGCGGCGAAAGCCGCGACACGCGCACGTTTTTGGCAACATCTAGTAAAACGGAAGCTAATCTAGTAAATTTTTTCGCCCAAAACTAGTTAAAACCAAATCGTCAGAGTGACAACGCTGGTTACAGCGGAATTGAGTGTAACGGGTGATCTAATATGAGTGTTAAAATTACAATTTGGGATATTTGTAACATGTAATTTTGTTAATAAACCATTATAACCGGGTACCTGTCTCTGGTTTAATATATGTATTAAACGTTTTTAATATATGCAATGCTTTACCCCCCCCCCCCTAATGTGCAAATATATAGCCCAAATTTGTTTATAAACTATTATATATTCATCCTATTTTGTTTTATTTCAATAGCATTAACCAAACTTGACTTTTTGGGAAAGTACCGCTTTGTTTTTGTACCCCCCCCCTCCCCCGAAAAATTCTTTGTTACCCCCACTCCACCCCCCCCCACCCCCCCCCCAAAAAAAAAAATCTTTGATACGGCCCTGCAAGTATTTTTTGAAATTTCGGTTAACAAGAGCTGCTTCTTGGGCTTGGAGGACAGTGAACGAGTCAATCGAACCTACTCCTCAATAGAAAGGCCTTACATAATCTAGGAACATGCACATTCGCATGAATTTCTTTCCATTGGGGAAAAAACCGGGAAAATAAGGAAATTATATGAAAACTATGGAAAACCACAGTAAAAATTATACATTTCTGAGATTCCAGGAAGAGGGCACAAGTCTAGAAGCTCTCTCTGTGCATATGTCTGCTTAGGAAATGGAAAAAAGAAGAAAAGTGTTTATTATATACATTAGATGGCTTCAATACAATCATGTAAACCGAAAACCAGGTTATTTGATATGTTTTTTTGTTATGTTTTTTTGATGTGTTTTTTGATGTTTTTTATATATTTTTGATATGTTTTTTTGATATGTTTTTTGATATATTTTTTTGATATGTTATTTGATATGTTTGTTTTTTTAAGTTAAGCTCAGCAGAATCATTGACATCAATTCGTAAAATGTAGGGGGAGGGAGGGCAAAATGTATTTTTAAATTCTAAGGGGGAATTTTTTTTTCATCTTTTGACGAAAATACCAAAAAGGTGTTTTTAGGTGAAAATATCCTCAAAAAGCTATTGTTAGGATCCCCTAATAAAAGCGTTTTGGCTAAACGCCTTTGTTGAGGTATCTCTTTTGAGGCCCCAGTTAACTGCTTCCTCAAACATCAGTAGGCCCGCCGTGAACCTTAATATAAAAGACTGATATTTTGGACAAAATATCCGATAAAAATTGAAAACCCAAAATTTTCATTCATTGGTTGATATGCCACCGGTTCATTAGTGAAATGACCATTTCATTAGTGGCCACCTTCATAAGTGAAATTTTTCGAATGCCACCGGTTGTAATCAGTTTTATTTTTTATTTTCTTTATAATAATTCCTTATCTTTTGAAGACGAATCTGTCCTTAGAAATAAAATGCCACGTCTGACGGTATAGGCTTGATTTTTTTCCGTGAAATAGAGCTTTCATAACTACGTCCTCATTGTTTGAAATTATACATAACAGTTTTTTATCTAGACTTGGAAAATTTTCTTGTTTTATTTTTTGTCTTCTCCATTCTAAAACTAATGGAAAAATACTCCCGTGGAAAACAACTCCAGTATCACGTACTATCTACTTAAACATAAACCACCACACTCGCCCTTGTCCGTTATATCGAGGTTTTAATGAATAAATAACTGAGACTTCCATCATTTTATTTGTGGATGGTGCCGTGAAGCCTGATAAACATTAAAACTTGCCTCAGTTCGGGAGTTGCGTGAGCTATTGATCTTGGAGCTACTACTCACCTCTTACTAATGTTGTTAAAACTCGTGTATTTTGCTAAAGATATTTTCTTTAGACTATCAGGAATTTAACGATGTGTCAGGGAGTGATTTGTATGAAAGCACGTTTTTTTCTCCGTTTTTGCTCGGCTTTTGTTTTTATTTTGACTTTTTGGAATTCCGGGGCTCTAAATTTGTTTGATTCTTGGACGGTTTGAGAGGTTTGCTTACGAAAGCATTGTCAGTACTGAACTAACTGTGAATGAGAAAGTTCAGTAGAATAATTTGTGGAATTGTTGGTTTCTTATTTGGGATAGCCTTCAGTGAAAATTGACGGTCCTATCATCGTAATGACTTCGAAAAGTTTTTTATTTTTAGATCCATTTTTTTCTTCCAAAAATAAAAGCGACTTTTTCCAGTTTAAACCTTAACTGGTGGATTGCGGATCCCGTAGATAGTTCAAAAGCTAGTTTGCTTGATTCTTTTTCTTCAAATTCATATAAAGAACAAGAACAAAAAGAAAAAAAATTAATAAAAAAGGAGGAAAATCTAGAATAATAATTTAATGCTCGCAAGAAACAGAAAAGCTACCGTACTTATTTAGATTTTCGTATTTAGATTTATGTATTTATTTATTTGTCTTTTTTTCCTAGAACGATTTTGAAATAGTTTACTGTCCGTTTCTCAAATGCGACATGCAGGTTTTTCGGTTGCAATTTATTTGAAATATGCTAATTAGAAAAAAACACCGAATTAAAAAAAAAAAAATTGCTGAGCCAAAAAGTACCTCTATTGTCAAATAGGGTCTATCCAACCGAAGTTGGCCCATTTCGTCATTTCTTCTTACATGTAATCAAGGCCGTACCCAGGATTTTTTTTTCGGAGGGGGTTCTACTCAAAGGTTTTTTTTTTTTTTGGGGGGGGGGGTTTACAGAAAAAACCTCGAAAAATGCATACAAAATTTGTTTATATCCATTTTTGTTACGTTTTTACGAGTCAGACAAATATTTCGGGGGGGGGGGGGTTAAAACCCCCTAAACTCCCCTCTGGGTACGGCATTGCACGTAATGCGTAAACTAAATTTCTTAAGTAGCTTTCAGTTTTTGAAGAACAAGCAAAATGCGATATTTTATACTCTTTTCTTGAATAAACACTTGCGTTATATAAGAATAAGACTGTGGGGGGATAGTTAGTCCTATCCGACCAACATGGTTTAAACAATTTAGTTTGGGTATTTGAATTGTTTTTCTTGAAGTATTGCTAATTTTAAGCATTTACTTCCTTTGTTCAATAAATGGATGGTGTTGTGAAAGAAGTTTGTAACTCCAGCTATGTTATATCGTCATTTTACGACCTGAAGGCTATCCACAATTTATTCCGATTCATTTTGTACATTTTCCGAATGGCGATTTGTGCCGGTTTTTGGAAGAAATCCCCACCTGTTATAGTTTCTGTTGGGGAAATGACATCCTCCAATCATCATCATATTTTCTCTGTGGTTACGGCTTTCATCGAGCGTCTCTGCTTTAAACCGGGCAAGTTTCTTCTCTATCTATATGACCATTAATATTAATTTGAAAGGAAAGGTACATCTTGCACACAGTTATTTATTTTTTAGTTAAATATACATTTATAAAACCCTTATCCAGGGGCGAATCTCCAGCATTTTATTGGGGGGGGGGGCAAGAGGGGTCCATATCCGGATAGTCAAGGGACATGGGATATATAATATTTTTTTCTCCAATTTGGAGAACTGCCCCCCGCCCAAACGACGCCCCTGGTCTTATCAAAACCCATAACTTACTAGTTTTAAATTCAGGACAAAATATTCATTGAAATAAATGTTAAAAAGAATAATGGTTTAGTACGCACATAATTTAGCTTTAATATCAACTCTTTCCCAAAATATAGTTTATGACTAATAAAGTCCCCCCCCCCCATTTTTTGGCCTTTAGTTTTTAAGCTGTTTAGTGGGCCGACTGATAGTCGCGATTCTAAGAATCCTAAAAGAATAGAGAACATCAGCTGGACCCTATTTTTGTTTAAACTTAATTTGTAGGATGGGTTAATGTGACCCCTGAAGAAGGGGGGAGGGTGAAGAAACTCTTAAGGTTTTTCTAAAGGACCCGTCACTCTTCATAACCCCAAAATATGGACCTGAAATTGCACTTTTTGAGGCAACAGATTACTCTCAATTGAAATATTTCTACTACTTAAAGATTGGACTTGTGTAACCTACGGGTCTGGTGATAATCATGTCTGTAAACATGAGGTTGAAATAGTGTAAAAATTTTCTTTCCTAAGAATGACCCAAAGCCTACACAACCCCTCCCTCTTTCAGACAAGTTTAAATTTTGGCCCCAAGAAAGCACTACTTTATGCCGTTGACATCGGCTCCCGTACACATCGAAAAAAATCCTCTGATTACCCCTAAGACTTCATGCTTCGGCTGTATGATGATTTGGATATACGAGCTAAGATTGCAGACCCCTCTTCCCCTCGGCGAAAAAATTAAAGAAATATGACAAAATGCAACCCCTCCCCCAGATCTACCCCCGTAAAAATCCTCTGATACGCCCATTCCCGGCCCCTGTAATGTTGGTTACGTGCACCTGTAGCTATAATATTTTGACTGGAAGTACATTATATTTCATATAAATGAGTAATTACAGGTGGTGTATGTTTATCTTTGAGTAAAGAGGAACTTCAGCGCTCTCTCGCCTATACGTTTTGATAAGTTCCGTCAATATAGAAGGAGATACAGGCATGTCCATAACTTTATAGAATGAATGGTGATATCTGAATTAAAAATAAATTTATTTACTACAGATTTCTCCAAAAATGGACAATCACGTTTCAGATAGTCAGCATTTATATCATGTTTTAACCATAGAAAGGCCCTGTTTACATGATTTATTTGCCTTATTCGTCAAGCACGTCTCTGTTTTAAATTCGAAATTTCGGGTAATTGATATTGATTAGAATTCCAAGCAGAAGTGGCTCAGAGAGGGCTTTGTGTGGAATACCTGTTGGTTCACGATATTCGTGATTAAGAAAAATAAATCTTTGGGTGTCTTGAAGATCAAAGAAAATACATTAAATTCGGCACGAACGTAGGCTCTTCGGGGTGCGGGGGGTGTACTATCCAAATAGGACTAGAATTAGGCGTATTAATTGATGTTATAGAAAGTTTTGGAGCAAATAAGGAATTTCGAGGGGGGTCTCCCCTCAAATCTATGATTTTCTAGATTTTCTGATTCCCATGAGCAGAAAGGATATGATCGACTTTCGTCCCAGCAAAATTATTTGCTGACAATTGTTTTTCCGTAAGCTAACACAAGTTCTTAGCTGACACTGTTGTAGACAGCCATACGCTGCCGTCCTGCCCCCCCCCCCCGCTTATTGACGCCGCTGGTTAGAGATAACAGATATCGTATTGGAGGATAGAGCACCCCAGGAAACCTGTCTGTATATTTTTTATTTTATTTATAACCCACAAATGAATATAGACAATGACACTGCGGAGTAGTGAAAATAGAAAAAATACTACCACAACAATATCAAAATGAACATATCATAATCAATATCATAATCAAACCGCTTAACACTACATACAAGACCAACAATATCAGTAACATAACACACAATAAAAAAAACACATGACACAACAATAAACAACAATATCATTGCTAAGAGCAGAAATTACTTAACCAGTATTATATTGGACAAAGCAAACTACGGGATCAGTAACAGAAATAACACTATTAATATTTGCAATCATAATGGATTCCACACTGGCGAGTTGAGCGCAAGTATCGATAACACCATACTACTACTACTGCTAACAACTCACTGCAGCAACAAGCCGCCTGAGACCAACACAGCTATGCACGCTCCTCCTCTATCCCAATCTTTTCAAAGCCTCCCTTCTTTACACCCTCCCAGGGAGTTCTCATTTCCTTAAATCTTTTTTTTGAAATCCTCCAACCCCAACCGCGGACGACCTGGTTTCCGTTTAGCCCTAGACGGTTGGCCGAAAAGGACAATCTTCGGCAATCTTTCATCCTTGATCTGCAGAACGTGCCCTAGCCATCTCAACCATTCTCTCATTATAGCCCTAGAAAGCGGCATTGAACCACACTTTTCGTACAGCCTACTGTTTGAAATACGGTCAGTCAGGTCTATTTCTGTCTATCAGTCCCCAGAACATTTCTATTTCTGAAACGGCTGGACATTTACAATATCTAAAGTAACCACTTCCAAACCTCCTTAAATCCTTTTCCTTAATAGATGGTGGAATCCAGATAAGAAATTTACTGCTGGAGAATCAAGACTATTCTAAAGCCAAGTTAGACCCTTACGGTTATAACGCCCTCTATTCGGAGATATCCTACCATATGTCTGATAAATGATTTATCCCACCATTAATGGGGTTACCGCCATTAGGTTAAATCCCGCCATTGCGCCTGTGCAGGCAGAAAGTAAACGCTCTATTCTAAATTTGCAGTTTATCATAAATTTCAGAGTAGAACGTTTACTTTCTGCCTGTGCTTGTACAATGGCGGGATTTAACCCACGTTATATACGAAAATGGTGATTGTGGAGAAAACAATGGAAAAAGAGGGAAAACAACAAGGAAAATAACAAAAAAAAACAGACGGACTGAAAGATGATGAAATGGAAGATGATTTGGAGGAGAACGGCTTCTTAAGGGTCCTTGAAGGATTTCTTTATAAAAAAGAAAAAAAAAAAAATGTGAAATGCTTAGGAGTCCTTGATGAAAACACATTTTCGAGGATCGAATTTTCCAAGGATAATTTTGTAACAGCAACCCTAATTGTTTAGGCTGTATATATTTATGATTGACTTGATGTAGTGAAATTTTGTTGCATGTCTTTTTTTCTAGTCAATTATTTCTAGAAAATAAATGTGTCTAAATTATTTTAAGTAAATTATGTACGAAACTTGTTTGAACTCGTACTATTCGTTTTAGTTCAAGTTTCTGCATCATAGAGGTGTGTTCTTTTCTAATGCTTTTAGTTTATGACACATTCATTCTTTGTCTTAATGAATATTAAAAAACAAATTGTTAAATATACTGTCGAATTTGTAGTGCAACCTAATGACCTTTCGGAGAAAAGTTTCCTTGTTTTTTGCGTCAAATAAGCCATTGAATGCATCCTTATTTTTGCCCCGAAAACTAAAGTCTTCTATTGAAATTCATTTGTTAGTTATCGTTAGGGGCAGATTTAGAGCAAAATCTTTGGGGGAGGCACGATGTGACAAGGGTGCCAATGATCAAAATCTTGGGGGAGGGGGCAATGTGACAATTGTGCCAATAATTGACCAAATTGACAAATTTATTCCAAAAAAGAGTAAAAAGAAAACAACAACGTATGAGGGCGCCATAAATAAAATAGGGGAGGGAGGGGAAGCCTCCCCCCCCCCTGGACCCCTAAATCTTCCACTGGTTACAGTAGATGTTATGGTTCTTTTTTTTTAAATTTATTATAATTATTTTGATTGGGTCACCTTTTTAATCGAAACCTGCAAAGCCGTTAAAACAAGCTAATCAATGGTATGGACGCATGCATGCTCACAGGAGGGGACCCCCTCCCCTGAGATACGTATAAAGGACCCATGGGAAAAATAGAGGCCGTGAAATGTACTTTTTTCCCATTTTGACTCCTCACTCCCCCTGGGAAAATAGCTGTAGTAACCTCTCTAATGGCTAAACCTGTGTTTGGTCATAAAGACATTGATTAATTATTAGACATGTACCTCAGGGATTTTTTTTCCAGTGGGTGTCCACTTTCAGAAAAGCAACAACAGTATCGATAACACCATACTGCTACTACTACTAACAACTCACCGCAGTATTATCGATACTACTGTTTGAAATACGGTCAGTCAGCCGGGTCCCCAGAACATTTCTATTTCTAAAACGGCCGGGTAACGACCGGGCCGGGTAATGTGCCACGTACACCAGGTGGCACATGCTAAGCGGGGCGGAAACTGCGCCAAACGTTGTGGAAACTGTGCCAAACGTGGCAAAACTTTGCAGCACGCCTGGGGTTCTGAGATGAACACCACGTGGCGGAAAATGGGTGCCCGCTCGTTTTTTTTATTATTATACTTACTGAGCCTAACAGCAGCTGACTGAAAAAGAATACGCATGCGCTGATATCAGTGGGGGTTCTGGCCTCTTTTGCCCCCGGGGCAAAATCTTGATTAGCCCCCCCCCCTGTCTCCCAAAATTTTTTTGGCCAAGTTTTAACAAAATTGTCATTTATTAACAAAATATTTCATTTATTTAAATCTGTCTTTTCTTACTTTACACAGGAAAAGATATGGGAAAAATAAAAATTTTGGTAAAATTTCAGAAATTATAAAATGATGGTAAATGTTAGATTATGTATTTGAAATTTTGCGCCCCCAAAGTTTCTGCGTCCGGGGCGAGTGCCTCTGCCCCCTAAAATCTGCCTCTTGCTGATATACTCCTTATTTCCTTTGGAATGGCTTGATAATCCTTGTTCTCTATGATGCTATCCGCTGAAGCTATTTTGGAGTTTTAAAAAAGTTGTAGTTGGTGAGGTGCATGGACACCTTCCTTTTAATAGGCCCCACTCCTTCTCCCCACTTTTAACATAAGACCCCACTCCTTCACATAAACTAGGTCAATAATTAATTTTGAGAAGAACGGCCAATTCTCCTTTCAAGTTCGCCCTCAACAATATCCTTGGGACAATATAAAAAAAAGTAATGCAACTATGGCTATTTTCTTCCATGGATTAGAAACTTGGAACCGTCCTCTTAATCACAATCCTCCATTCCTAGCAATTGCCAGGCAACTCTTCGTGACAACGTTTTTGCTCGAAGATGGAATTTGGAAATCCGTGACTGAATATTTCATTCATTATACTTCCAAGACTAGTTCGTGTGGTATCTTTGTGTCGGCTCTAATTTAATGACGTCGCATTTTATACTTTCTTGGTTTGATTAAAGCGTTAAGCTTAGCGAGTTTTAACACTAACCTGTAGAATAATAAATTAATGTAATATAAATTAGTAGTAATAGTCAGTTTAAATCGTGGAAGTGTAATTGATATCAAATTCGAGGGGTTGACCGCTTTTAATAATCATTTACACAAGGTAGCGCGCGCCACGTGTGGCAGAAGTGTGTCACAGATGGCGCAAAGAATGCCAACCGTAGCACAAAGAGGCGTGGCTGGGAGGAAAAGTGCCACGAGTGGCAGAAAACGCTGTCATCCGATATGTACACCAAGAGGGTAAAGAGTGGAGAATCCCTCGGCCAAATATGATATTTAATTATTGTTCAAAATTGATGGCAACATTGTCTTAAAATATTCTGGATATCAAATGTAATGCAGCCTACATAAAAAATAATATCAATATTATTTTTTAGAAAAATATATATTATTCGGAATTGATGGGAAGGGCGTATCCAGGATTTTTGTTCAGGGGGGAGGGGGGTATAAAAAGTCTTTACAGAACGCATTAAAAATCAGTAAAAATGCATTTTTTGCTACTTTTTTATGGGTCGGACAATTTTTTTTTTTTTTGGGGGGGGGGTCAAACCCGGTACTCCCTTGGCTACCTCTTTGGGCATCATCACCTTACGAAGTTTGGTTGTAATACTGCTAGTATTTTTATTATGATTAGAATTCTCGCAAAATATTCATTGGTAAAGAACTCACGAGGATGGTATACCTGCTAAACGAACAGGAAGTAGAACCGCTATATGTCAATTATGCACTTCTTATTCATGAAAAACAGAATTCTAAATTCTACGATAACTCTTATATTTTAGGATTTGAAAAAATTTGAATGCAGGTAAATTGGATTCTACTATCTCTAGAAATATTATTTTTCAAACTGTTCGTGCTAACGAACTGTAAGTAAGGAGCGACGAGGCTCAATGGTAACCGAAACTCTAAAAAATCGGAATTTTGATGTCAATAGATACATCAAAAGAATCAGATTTTAATGCTGATTTCAAATATATAAGTTTCATCAAGTTTAGTCTTACCCATCAAAAGTTACGTGCCTGAGAAAATTTGGCTGATTTTAGAAAAAAGGGGGAAAGACCCTCTTAAGTTATAGAACCTTAATGAAAATCACACCATCATATTCAGCGTATCAGAGAACCCTACTGCAGAGGTTTCAAGCACCTATCTACAAAAATGTGGAATTTTGCATTTTTTGCCAGAAGAAAGATCACGGATGCGTGTTTATTTTTTTTTTCCAGGGGTGATCGTATCGACCCATTGGTCCTAGAATATCGTGGGAGGGCTCATTGGAACGGAAATTAAAAGTTCTAGTGCCCTTTTTAAGTGACAAAAAAAGGAGGGCAACTAGGCCCCATCCCATGCTCATTTTTTCCCAAAGTCACCCGATCAAAATTTTGAGATAGCCATTTTGTTCAGCATGGTTGAAAATATTATAACTATGTCTTTTAGGATGACTTAATCCCCCGAAGTCCCCGGGAGGAAGGCTGAAAGTTATGAACTTTACCCAATGTTAACATGTAGTATAGGTTATTGGGAAGTATACAGACGTTTTCAGGAGGGATTTTTTCTGGTAGTTGGGGGGATGGGTCGGGGGTTATATGGGAGGATCTTTCCATGAAGGAAGTTTTAATAGGGGAAGGGACATTCCTACAAAGGGGGCGCCGGATTTCCCAGCATTATTAAAGAAAAAGATCAGAAATTAAATATAAAAAAAACAAGTTTTTCAACTGAAAGTAAGGAGCAACAAAAAACTTAAAACGAACAGAAATATTACGTATATGATTGGGTTTGTCACCCTCTAGTCAATACCTCGCTCTTTAAGCCAAGATTTTTGATTACTTTCATAAGAGCTATTTATTCTAATTAACGGCCTTTGTGATTAAGGGGTCATTTTTAAAGAATTGGAACACAATTCGAGCTTTAGCTTAAAGAGCAAGGTATTGACTAGGGGGCTAACCCCCTAAAATCTATGAATATAGAATTTCGTTACGTAAGTTAATTCATAAGTTACGTATATTTATTACTAATATAACGTTTGTAAATAAAATTAAACAAGTTTCGAGAAAGCCATTTAACCAAATAAAAGTAAAATTAATATGCAAATTTTGTTTCAGTTCTTCATGTACGGTGAGCCAAAATCAAAACCTGCATTAATTCAAAAACGTCTAAAAATTAAATAAAAAAACATGTTTTTTTAACTGAAAGTAAGGAACGACCTTAAAACTTAAAACGAACAGAAATTATTCCGTATATGAAAGGGGCTGTCCCATCCTCAGCGCCTCGCTCTTTACGCTAAAGTTTGACTTTCTCACAACTCTATTTTTTTTAAACAATAAAAAAATTTAGCGTAAAGAGCGAGGCGTTGAGGAGGGGACAGCCCCTTTCATATACGGAATAATTTCTGTTCCTTTTAAGTTATAACGTCGTTCCTTACTTTCAGTTTAAAAAAACTTGTTTTTTTTTATTTGATAACTAACAAAGATGAAGCCTATGCTATCTTGCAGGATATGGCCAAATAAAACAGGTTTTCAAATGAAAATGTTAGTTAGGTGCTAGTTTGGTTAATGCTAATGAAATAGGATGAATATATAATAGTTTAGAAACAAATTTGGGCTATATATTTGCATATTAGGGTGGGGGGGGGGGTGCAAAGAATACCATATATTAAATATGTAACCTAACCTAGGTACCTTCCGCCCCCCCTCTAAACCCCAAAAAAACAACAATCTAAATACAGTTCTTGCCTTTATTTATATCCCAGAAGGCATTGTAAACCTGTTTTCATCGGGCGTCTCGATCTATTTCGTGACTGGTATGCTTTGCCGTATTCAAAAGAGCCCGGTTAATAGACCAGTTCCGTACTATTTTATATGCTGCTAAAGAAGTCAAGTTTAGTTAATGCTAATGAAATAAAATAAAATAGGATGAATATATAATAGTTTAGAAACAAATTTGGGCTATATACTTGCACATTAGGGGTGGGGGGTAAAGCTTACCATATTTTAAATACGTAACCTAACCTAACCTAGGTACTTCCCCCCCCCTAAACCTAAAGAAACAACAGTTTGAATATCGTAAACGCAATGAAAACTACTCTTTGCATTCCAACTCTTAATAGCGGTCTCTTGAAATAACCAGTCTGGCGGGTATCTGTCCCGGTATCTGTAGGATCTCCAGTTTGACTTTCCATATACAGTATATAAAAGAGCACGTTTAATGCACGAGTACCATGTTTTTTGCTGTATGTGTTTTGAACATCAAGATGAATTTCCTAAAAAAAAAAAACCAAAAAAAACTTGCAAACACATAGAACTTTGAAACTAACTGAAAATGTTTTTACCTTGTACTAATAGCCGAGGCTATTTCCAGGATTTTGGTTCGGGAGGGGGGGGTATTTTTTCAGGGGGGTTTGCAAAGAAACTTGAAGACTCGTACAAAAATTTGTTTATATGCATTTTGTTAATTTTTTTATAGGTCAGATGAAAATTTCGAAAGATGTTTAAACCCGGTACCCCCCCCCCTCGCTTGTCCTTGGTGCAATTCACATCTGCAGGTTTATCGTGAAATCGCTTGTTTTAGAGGGAACATACGTTAAGGTTTGTTAGAAACACGAACGACCTAGTTTATGCTTGGCTATGTATTGATTTAGTGATTGTAAACTTGTTTTTCTCCATTTATTGATGCAACAGTCACCAAGGGTGTATCCAGGATTTTTTTCGGGGGGGGGGCTCAAAAACTCTAAAAGACGCATCAAACATTTGTTTATATGCATATTTGTTACATTTTTACGAGTTGGACTAAATTTTCAGATGGAGGTTCAACCCCTCCTGAAATTTTTTAAGCCTGGCCTGAATACAGATCAAGGCCAAGACACGTTCTTGACAATCACCGAAACATATAGAGTTACTTAACAAAATAGGAAAACGACTTTATGATATGAGTATAATTTTTTGAGACCAATACAGAATTGTTGACGTTGCTGATGTTGATTTATTTCTGTTTTAGTTGAGGAGTTTCTAAGAGAGGCCAAAGAAAAGTTTGAAGAAAATTGGAAAAACAATGTTCAGGTGAGTTTTTATAAACACTACCAAATAAAACTAAACAATAGTAAAAAAAGAGAAAAACGAGGATTATAAAAGCCAGTGAAAAATATGGACTAAAATGCAAATATTTAAGGCAAGACCTCCGCTTGACCGTCCCCAGTGCAAGATAATAACATTAAAATTACTAATAAAAATCCAAGGATACTATAAAAAATTTCAAACCTTAAAACAAAGCACAACTAAAATTTGAAGACCCTCTCCATGTAACGGTGAAAGGGTAACTGAATGAAAAACTGAATGTATTTTTCATACATTGTATTTTTGTATTTTTCATGTTATTATCTTGCACTGAGGACGGTCAAGCGGAGGTCTTGACCGAAATATTTGCATTTCAGCCCATATTTTTCACTGGCTTGGTATAATCCTCGTTTTTCTCTTTTTTTACTATTGTTTTGTTTTATCATGATTAGCCAGTGTGGTCTCAGAAATTATTTATTCATTACCAAATACCTGTGTTTACGAGTAGCTGCAGCTAAACTGCAGCTTTTAAGATAAGGCCAAAACTGTAGCTTTTAAGATAAGATTTATTCGTCATGAAATACCCATACAATATTATGTTTTACTATTCCCTCAAAAGCCTCATAGGCCTGTAAAAAAGGGCAAAGACAAACGATTAACTTATTCAGATTAAAAAATAATCACTTACTGACAGAGAGAAGAGCAAAAAGGAGAAGAAAGAACAATACAAATAGTAATAATAATCAACAAATAAAATACAACTATAGAACACAAAAACTAAATAGATTGATTAGACTAAATTAATCAAGCTTGCCTAACGACTTAACTAATTAAGCTTGGCTTGCGACTTTTCACTGAAGATTTGTCGTAATTATTGGCATCAATTCACGAAAATCTAGGGGTGGGAGGACAAGTGTATTTTCCAAAATCTAGGGGGTGGGGTGCAGTTTAGTTGTTTTTCAGTTTTGCTCAATGAAAATACCGAAAAGGACAAAAGGGCTGCCAAAACTGCAGCTTGGCATGCGACTTTTCATTTAAGACTTGTCATGACCAGTGGTGTCAATTTAAGAAAATGTAGGGGAGGTGGGGGAGGAGGCAGAATGTATTTTTCAGAATTTTGGGCTAGGCAGTTTTTTTCAACTACCAAAAAGAAAATTTTCCCAGGAAAATATCTCAAAAAAGGTATTCTTCGAAATCTAGCCTCTCCCGCCCCTCCCCCAATTGACGCCCCTGATTATGATAGAGACCAATTGCCGCATATGGTTTCCTCAAAAGTTTTTTGAGAAGCTCAATCCAAAATCGACTCTGTTAATCTGTTCCACCTATTTCATAGGTGTGCAATGATTCCTTTTGAATGTTCTTTTTCACGTGATCTTTTACAAATGACGTAGTAAATATTAATTTAAAAACTAAAAATAATGTAGTATATAAAAATATAATAAGTAAGCAATATTTAATGGTAAATGAGTAAAACGTCAATTCTAACTCGTGTCTCGTCAAAAAAAAAGAAAAAAAAAGGATAGCAGCTCACCAAAATTTAACCCTGTCAGAGATTGTTACTAAGAAAGTGCAACTAAATATAGAAAAATAACTTTAAATAGAAAAGGTTGAATCAAATGAATAACAATAAAAAGAATGTTTTAAGAATTAGTAAGAAGGGAATAAATTGTGAGCTAACCATGTGCCAGTGGATCTTTTATACATTACTCTTAGTCTAGTTCAGAGGTTTTCAAATTGTGGAGCATAACCCTCCAGGGGGAGCTGCTATATAGGGGGGGCAAGAACATTAAAAAAATTAACAATGTATTAATAGTACAGAAAAATATTTGTGATATTTATGTAACTAATCTGGGGTGGATCTAGAACGAAAGCTTGGAGGAGGCCAAATGTGACAATGGCTCCAATGAGCAAAATCTTAGGGGGGGGGGACAATGTGACAAAGGTGCCAATAATTGACCAAATTGACAAATTTATTCTTAAAAAAGAGTAAAAGAAGAAAAAAACAAGGAATGAGAGTGCCTCAAAAATAAGGGGGGGGGGAGAGGGCGGGGCCCCCCTGGCCCTCCCCCTGGATCTGCCACTGAAACTAATAATCCTGTTCTGTTCAGTTTGTACAATTCGTTATATTTATACATCACATACAGGCAGCAACAATCAATTCAAGCCATTATCTATAAAACTCTTTGCAGGGCTAGTATTAGAGTTTGCTTCAAACACCAAAGAAATCAAGATAAAGGTCTGTTATGCAGAGATACTGGTTATAGAAAGCATGAAACAGTAGTAAAAAAAGAAAGAAATTATACTACCACGTAAGCCACTTGAAACCTTGAAAGGTTATTGTCACAGAGAGACAGAGAGTTTACATGTAAAAAGTGTTGTGACTCAAAAACTTTTCGCACTTTTTACTTGCTTAAAATCTCATACAGAAAAGCCAATGAGGTTTTGCGTTCTTTTTGCTGGCTCGAAATTTCACGCAGCAGCTTAAAAGAGCGGGATTATTTTTGCTTTCATTTCTGACGTAAGCTAAGGAATAATATGAATGGGTAACAAAATGTGACGACTGATTTCACAAAAATAAGCCAATGGAACTAAAGCCAATTTTTTAACATGGAAGAACAGGATAGTAATATTTTTTTTCTTTTTGTCTTTTGCGCTATAGCTTTATATTACTATCACCAATTATTCAAAGCAGCGGACCCAAACCAGAGGTGAGCACACCCCTGTGGCACCATATTTGTATTAATTAGGTAGGGTAGAAAACAGAGTGTAACTAATAATGTACGTATTTAAAATAATATTTCATTGAACATATCCTAGTCTATTCTAAAGTGATGCAAGATCATGTTATAAAATTTAATTATTGTTCACTGTATGGAGATCAGCTGGGAACCCCTGGTTTTCAATTAAGACACATTTAATTGACATCCCTGATTCTCATGCTGAATTTTAGATTTGAAGGACAACAAAATTTCCACGATCAAAACTGTATTTGGTAATCCAAAATTTTGCAATTTATTTGATAAACACGATTCCCGTTCACTAAGTTTTTTAATCCCACCATAGTGTTTATATAATTATGCTTGTATCTGGTTTGGCTCAATTTTTCTTCTTTTTCCTTGCAGATTTTTGTTTTTTTTTTCAATACGAATTTAGCCAAGGCTTACTTTATATGCTAGCATTTGGTTTAGCGTTTGTAAAGTTAAGGTAAGCCACATCGAACTTGCAGCAGAGCTTGTCAGACGACATGCATAAAAACCGTAGCTTGTGCTCAACTGTGAGAACCAGATAAAATACATCCCCCCCCCTCAAAAAATTTTTCCTTAAGGCGTTGGCTCGATTCCCCAGCCCTGAGGCAAAACCGTTTATACCTACCAAAATTAAGTATAAAATCGTTAGTTCACTAAAACTACTGATTGTACATTGAGAAATAATCGCTTGGCTTCAGGCTTCAGGTAACCGTTGCATAACTTCACAGGATTGTTTTCAGAGCTGAAGATTTGTGATTGGCTGGGAGTTACCGACAAAGGCAGTCATGTAGGTAGATGAGCATTGATCTACCCACCTTTTGAGAACTTTTATTCATTAACATCCTCTTGAGAGAAAATGCGAGGACAAATGAGTGTTTCGTAGGAAAAATGTTTTTTCGTGTTTTAAAAGTTTGTTGGGAAAATCAAGTATAAAATCATTAAAACTACTGATTGTACTTTGAGAAATATTCGCTTGGCTTCAGGCTTCATTATAAAATCGTTAGTTCACAAAACTACTGATTGTACTTTGAGAAATATTCGCTTGGCTTCAGGCTTCATTATAAAGTCGTTAGTTCACTGAAACTACTGATTGTACATTGAGAAATATTCGCTTGGCTTTAGGCTTCAGTATAAAATAGTTAAGTCACTAAAACTAGAGATTGTATATTGAGAGATATTCGCTTGGCTTCAGGCTTCAGGTAACCGTTGCATAACTTCACAGGATTGTTTTCAGAGCTGAAGATTATAAGAGGGTATATGAAGACCACATAGTTCTGATTATTCCCGAAAAAAAAAAATGATTACGTCACTGGGTGAAAAATCACGGGACCAGCCGATTTGCCGTGGGAAAAATATTTACTCACGTTCGCCGAAAACTAAACGATGTTTGTTTAAAACAGTGCGCTGGAACTTCCAATTCAATTTTGGTTCTCATATAATTAAGTTTAATTCAATTTAAGGTCGCCTTAAGTCTTATAAAGGTTGAACGAAATTTCTAGTTTGAAGTGGCTTCCAAATGACGCTATTTCGTTTAGATTTCCGGAACATAACGAGATTCCAAAGAGCCATTAGAAAACTGCAGAATCAGTGTAATTTGTCTTGGAAATATTTAATTATTTACTTAAACAAGTCCTTCGCAAAAGATTTAATTGCAAACTTGGAAACATGCTGTTAAAACAATTATGCAAGAAAAGCTTTTTCTGAGTAGTAATTCGTATCAACTGCAATCTGCTCACGGTTCAATAGCCTAAAGTCTTCTAAAAAGGTGAAATAAGGTGTTTTCTATTTGAAACCTGTATGCCAAGGAAGAAAAAGAATATTTTATATAAATAACCTAACGCTTATAATCAATGTGTTATTTTTGGAATTTTTATTAAACTAAAATAGAGGGCGCAGTTAATAAATGAAAATAATCAATAAATGATTAATCAGTTAATAGAGTAAAAATAAATTGAAAAATAATTAAATAATAATAAATCAATTAAAATAATTAAATAATTTAAATAGTAAACTAAAAAATAATTATAGCAAATTATTAATTAATTAATAAATTGAAAATAATTTTGCTAATAAATAGAAAATTTGTTAAAATTTGACCTGAAGATTTTTTGGGAGACAGGGCGGAGGGTCGCTAATCAGATTCTGCCCCGGGCGCAAGAGAGGCCAGAATCGCCACTGAGTACAAGTAGTACTTGACTTCTGCTGTTATCTGCACATGGTTCAGTAGCCGTGTGGGTTCTCAAGGAAATTAGAAATTAGATGCTCGTTTACTTGTATGACAAGGAAGAACAAGAAGAAAAAAAAGCTTTGGCGAGCGAAAAGGTGATTATGTCCTGTCTCCAAAATGTTGTTCAAAGCTTTCAGTACAAAGCGGTTTGTAGATCGGATTTATGAGTGCACCAATTATGTCGTCGATTGCTAAAAAAGACTGAAGTAAGAACTACAGAAATGAACATTATACAAATCTGAATATCACAGAGGCACGTCTGTATGCAAATTCTCTTTTTGGGGAGAGGGATATATGCCTTGAAAATTGTCTTTCGGGGCTTATCATCTGTACCCCTGTTCTGTTTGATTTGGCAGGCTCAGTTTCAGCGCCGCAATGGGGGTTAATTTCTATTACTCCCTCCTTTCCTCGCTATCGTCACCGGTTGCGTAATTTTCGATATTAATTTGTATGACCAGAGAAGTTTTCTGTAAAAAACTTTTCTCTAGGGAAAAATGGACTTTCTCGACGTTGTTAGCCATAGTGTTAAGGTACTTATGTATTATAGTGAACACACTAGAGAAGTGAAGTCAGGTTAATCTCAATGAAATATACCAAAATATGATGACAAGCTAATACTTTAGTTACAAAATTATGGAAACTACTACAGAGAATTATGGAAAGCATGCCATGTCATTCCACGCAAATTAACGGTCCTGTGTCAATTCTAAATTCTTGGTCAACCTGCCTAAGACCATAGGCAGGCGTGCCTTGTTTGCCTCTCATCCCAGGCAATCTAACGGTCCTGTAACAATTTTAAATTCTTGGTCAACCTGCCTGACACTGTAGGCAGGCGTGCCTTTCCAAAAGCTAACAAATAAGTAGTTGTCCAATAAGAGTCATACTTACTCCTGCCGTTTACCCGTGCCATTTAACCAAACACTTGGAAAACTATTGGTTTCACCGTTCGCCTGCGAGTTCACTTGTTTTGCCTGTGAGTCCAAGCAAATTCAGTCCCAGATTTTACATACAAGTCTAGTGGACATTGTCCGTCACGCGTCAACCCAAAACCAATCCAATCTTTTATCCCTTAGTTCTATGACTATCTACCTTAGTTCTGGCCTAGGAATGACGCATAGACGGATGATAGATAAACTTATCTATCAACAAATGAAATGACATCATTTTTATACAATCCTAAGAAGGATTTATGCCTGATTTGCCTCTCACTCAATCGGAATATCTGTCTTGGTTTTTTCTACAATTAGCCAGAACGCGTTATATTAAATATCTAACATAACCTAACCAACTCTATATATTAACTATTTAATTAAAATATACTTGCTTAGTAGTTTATCTCACTCAGGCTAAGCTAATTATCTCCGAGTACACGCAGAGAAACCGGCTTTAGAACAGATAAAGAACAACATTGTGGTTGCTATAATACACAAGTACCATTTTTTCTTAAAATTTCACAATCGTTGGTGATAATGAAGATATAAGGTGGACTAACCCGCATGTCGCGATTATCTCATCGATGGTTGACGGTCAACAGTCTCTTCGTATACACTGGAGCAATACCTGTGAATCCAGATAGAGATGTAGTTGTAGATCTAGTAGCACAGTTGACACAGTCCGAAGCACGAGCGTGTAGATGTAGATATGGAGCGAGCCACGCTTGTAGAAGTGGATTTATATCTAGAAGCACAGCCTGAAGCACGAATATGTAGATATAGATGGGTGGCCACGGCTGTAGATGTAAACGTAGATCTAGAAGCACAGTCTGAAGCACACGAACATGTAGATATAGATGTGCTGCCACGGCTGTAGATGTAAATGTAGATCTAGAAGCATAGTCTGAAGCACGAAACATGTAGATGTAGATGTGCAGCCACGGCTGTACCGGCTGTAGATGTAAATGTAGATCTAGAAGCACAGTCTGAAGCACGAGCATGTAGATAAAGATGTGCAGCCACGGCTGTAGATGTAAATGTAGATCTAGTAGCACAGTCTGAAGCACGGGCGTTTAGGCATGAAGAAGGATAAGAACTACAAAGTTTGTCTACCTTTAGCCATCTGAACGGCCGAGCCATCTGAACCATCCATCGGAAGCCATCTGATGGTTCAAAACTGTATTGGTTTAGTAAAAGTGGCTTTATATCACAAGCATAGGGGAAATTCCTTATTCTAGGAGGGCCTCTTGGTCCCTAATTAAATTTACATGGATCAGCTTTCTTCTAGAATTCCAGATTTTAGAATTAATGTCTACTTTAATGAAAAAATGCTCACCGGTTGACAATGTACCACCTGGCCCAGAATAAACCCGCTGTGGTATGCACTGAGCTAGGTTTTAGTCAATAGACATCCATTTCTAATAAGAAAAAAAAAAAAAAAAAAAAAACAGAAACAAGAGAAGCAGTATGTGATCTACAGGTGCATCCATTCTCAGGCTCTGGTCTCTTCGCAATATCTTCGTTTGATGCAGTGGCGGTTCTGGTCTCGCTTGCCACAGGTGCAATATCTTGATTATTGCCCTCCTCCACCCTGTCTCGCACAAAATTTTCAGGCCTAGTTCTAACAAAATTTTCATTTATTAACAAAATTGTTTTCAATTTATTAATGACTTATTTAAATTATTTTTAATTTATTATTTTAATTATTTAATTATTATTATTGTTATATAATTATTCAATAATCATTATTTATTTTTGATTTATTTTTATTTCATTAATTAATTAATAATTTATTAATTATATTCATTTATTAACTGTGCCCTCTATTTTATTTTAACAAAAAGAAAACTTTAGAAATTACAAAATGATTATAAGAGTTAGATTATTTATTTGAAATTTTGTACCCCTAAAATGTCTGAGCCCAGGACGAGTGCCCCCTGTCTGTCCCCCCTAAAACCACCTCTAGTTCGATGTGCAATTTCTTCATCTTGAACCCTGATATGGTCTACGGATTACTGTTTTTTTTAGCACCTGAACATCACCTGGGAAGTATTGATATATTCCGCAAACACCTGTGTACCATTTACGCAATGTGCTACTATGAGAATCATTCTATTTGACGGTTTCAAAAGCATGAGGAATTAAATTGCCTTACCTCTTGAGCTCTCGCCATACCTCTACTGCTGTACTGCTTTAAATTGCCTACCTCTCGTGCTCATGCCTTACCGCTACTCCCATTCTACTTTAAATTGTCGTATCTCTCGTGCTCATACCGTACCTCTACTGCCGTTCACATATGTATTGCCATGCCTCTACAGCGATACTACTATAAATTGCCCTACCTATCGTGCTCATGCCGTACCTCTACTGCTTTAAATTGCCTACCTCTCGTGCTCATTCCGTACCTCTACTGCTGTACTGCTTTAAATTGCCTACCTCTCGTGCTCATACCGTACCTCTACTGCCGTTCACATATACATTGCCATACCTCTACAGCGATACTACTATAAATTGCCCTACCTATCGTGCTCCTGCCGTACCTCTACTGCCGTTCAAATATAAATTGCAGTACCTCTCATGCAAAGTATAATCACCTACGGAACAAGTACTGACAAAACTCTCCAAAAGTGACCCCGTGTACCTCAGCGCCTCTAGGCGCAAAATGCTGTACTACTTAATCGCTCCGAGCCAATAAGCCAATCTATTCTCCTAAGTTGTATTGAATTGTGTAACTACGGTATTTAGTTGCCAGGTTCGCATAGGTATGGAATCGTCTCCGGAGACGCGGACAAAGGGTCACTTTTTTTGTGTGGAGAGGATAGGTTTCGTCAGTACTTGTTCCGTAGGTGATTATACTTTGAACTCTTGCTCACAGTCCAGTTGTTAGCTAGACTGCGCTCAGTCTAGACTGTGCTCAGTCAAATTATTTACATACATTTCCAGTAACGTAAATGGGAGGCTTTTTGTCCCGAAACCTTGAGATTTGAATTTATTGTTTACTATATGTCTTTATATTTTCAGTATAGTTTGCCCGTATTTGCTTTTTTCCCAGGTTTTGCTCCTTCTCCCCCCCCCCTAAGAGTACCTACTTGGGGTTCAGATTTTTCCCTTCTTTTTTGCGTGCTGTATCATGCACGCGCACAAGAATTGATAAATAACCGCAAATCCACTTCTCTTTCCTGATTAGCTTTCTAAATGTATATAACTAATATTAAATTATTTCATATTCAGAATAATAGTGGCGTTTTTGTTTTGAAGTTTCTTTGTCACTAGAAATGTAAACCTGTTAAATGATCTTTGATCCACTTCCTCTTGAAGAGTTGATTCTAAATTGTGCCCACAAGGTCAAGCCTGGTGATTAAATCTCTGCTCGTGAAGTCAGGGCTTCCACTCTCGAATATTAAAATTCGGGGACAAGTGTTAAAAATTCCGGGAGTTTTCGGTGACAAGTCTTAAAGATTCGGGGATTTTTCGTTAAAAAAAAAAAAAAAAATGGAATTTCGTTGCAAAATTTGGGAGCCAAAGTAGGTTTTAGCTTCGTTTTCAGGTTCAAGTAGGGCTTGGATCTGCGTAGTAAATCAAGCCTTTTACAGAGTAGGTTTTAAAGCCAGAGCCCGGGATTGGAACCCTTAGCTGAAAACGCTTATTGGTCACATTCCGGCAAAAACTTCAAAATTATTTTCAAAACAAAAAGAAAAATAGTGAATACATGTGAACTGTAAATACCAGTAACAATTTTTTATCAAGTCATTAATCTCAGTAATTCATTAATAATATTTAAAAACAAAAACAAATATTTTTCGCAGTTTATAGATAAGTAAATTAAATAGAAAAAAAATCGACCTATAAGTACAGGGTAATATTAACACTTAAAATAAACAAGAACTAAATTAAACAAGTAAATTTAAACTTAACCCGAGGGAAAACACGGAAAATACCCCCCCCCCACAAAAAAAAAAAAATTGCCCGCTGAAAATACTCCTTACGGAAATTACCCCCGCGGAAAATATCCCCCGCGAAAAATACCTTTGGAAAATACCCACCCCCCTGCGGAAAGTACCCCCTCGGAACATACATTTTTTTTCGTTGTTTGTTTCTAAGATGCTTTCCTTTCTTTTGGTTACCCCATAATTACTATCTAATCACCGATTAACCCCCAACCCTCCCACCAACCCTGCGGCCATCCATGTTCCAAATATAATACTTATTGCAGTCTCATTTTTATATCAGCCCATCTAATGCCTTGACGTGATAGCTATAGGCTACAAATCATATAAAAGTTACTTATTCTTTTATTTCGCACTAACATAATTTGGCATTATTAACCAACAGTTGGTGACAAATAAGTCCGAAATTAATATAAATTTGACAGTAACCCAATATGAGCCTAATAACCAAATTTTTACTTAAAGCTGTAATGTAAATTTTCTTATGGGTAATATTTTTGGGTATGGGTAATACCTTTTACATAGTCTATAGCTAAATTTTGCTTCATTAGGAGGGGGAGGGTGTGGTGCATTTTTATGGTAAGAAGATTTTATTTAGGGATAGTTCTTAAGAAGAAATAAATTATACCACATATTCTTTAATTTTTTTTTCTATCTGAGAATTAGCCTTCATACAGGGTTATTAATTGTTCAAGTATTAGAAGTTGTAAAGGTAGGCCTTAGATATTTATACAAATTTACTTGGCTATCCTGAATTTGAGCAGAATATATTTCCCGTGAAATTTCCTTGCCTAACTAACAGGTTTGCAAGACCGTAAAAACATCCTAAAACTGCGGTTTAAAATATTACGCCACTGAAAATATTACACGGGTGAAGGGATCAGAATGATAGTTGTGAGGGGAGTGCTGGGTGAGTACGTTTCAGGATAAAGGGTGGTATGACATACAATTCTCAGATAAAAAAAGAAAAGAACTTAAATTTTACACACCGAATGAAACAAAAATTTAAATGGTAAGAATTCCTGGCAAAAAGATCAATTCCTTCAATATATTATGCGTTCAATCATTAAGCATTAAACATCAATGCAGTATTTTCTAAAAACCAAAAATTGCAAAAGAAAACCAAATTTCGGGGATTCGGGGAACCAAATTTTTTTTTTCGGGGAAACACATAGATTTTCGGGGAAATCCCCGAAAATTCAGGGATACTGGAAGCCCTGCGTGAAGTCTGCAGCTACTCGCGAGAAGCGGAAGACTATCAATTGAGGCCAATTTTTATCGTCTAAAATTAGAAATAACTATTTTAATAGTTTAAAGAACAATGCTATAAATTAAAATTATCGTTTTAAAATATATTGTAAAAATAAAGTGTTTTAAGAAAAAAAAATCAGTGAAATAATCCTCCATATATAGAAAATTCTAAGAACTCCAGGACTGACCAGTGGTATAATTTCATCAAAATCCTGGGGGAGGGGGCAAAGTTGGAGCCAATTTTCCCAAATCAAGTGAAAATGACATTAAAAACTGAAAGCTGAGTCATTTGGTACCATGAAGGTAGGCCTACTATATTGTAGGGTACTAGTACTATAAAGATACTTTTTAGCACTGTAAAAGTAAATATATACTAAAGAAAACTGATCTGTTTCTGTTGATTATTGAATTCTTGCAGGCTTTTGTTAGTTTTGACAAGATTTTAGAAGAAATAAATTTCCGCTGTGAAGGGGGGGGGGGGTAAATTAAGGTCGGAGGGGAGGGGGGGCAAACCGAGTTCTGGGAGGGGCATTTGCCAGACCCCCCCCCCCCGTTGCCTAATTTACGATCCCGTTGCCTAAATTGTCGAAATTTTGGCGAATTTTCCCGCATTGTCTTATATTTATCGCATAATTCTCCGATATATATCGGAAAATATTATCGCCTTCTAACTATCTCGTTATTTTCATCATTACTATTGTTTTGATAGTTTCGAGAATAATAGAGCACACGCAAAAAGCAATTTTTAGTTTCCGTATTGCAGAGGGGGATGGGAACGATAAAAGACCCCCCCCCCCCTCTAATACGTTCATGTTTTATGCCTGAACGGGAGTAATTTGTCCTCAGTCTCCCTCTTAGCCTTGTGACTACATTCATCAGGGAACTTGTAAGGCGAAGAGCTTTGTCCACATGTCAGCTGCATCAACTTCTCGCTGAGGAAATACGTGGAAATCTATACTTAAACTCTTTAAAGGGGATTTAAGAATTTTAAATTAGAAATTTACGATTATCAAGACCAGGGACATGCACGGTGGGGATTCTTGGACCCCCCCCCCTGAAACTCAGAATTTTCTTGAATTCCTGGCACTTTTTATTTAAATTATCGAATAAAATGTGTGTATTAGTTACCCCCCTCCCCTACCCTCGATTATTTTATTATTCACACCTTCCCGAAAAAAAATTCCAGGGTACGCTCCCGGACAAGCCTTTGGGCGCAACATCATGGTTGGCCCCCAAAAAATTGTTCTGAAAATCCCTTAGTCCTTTGAATGGAAGAAATCTTGTGTTTAGTAAAGATAGTTTTTTTTAAATGATCTTTTTAAATGTAAATATTGTTTTTCAGAATACTGCTGGTTTGGAAGATTTCGACAGAATCAAGACCCTCGGAACAGGATCTTTTGGACGCGTAATGCTTGTACAGCATAAATCCTCACGGAAGTTTTATGCCATGAAAATACTAGATAAGCAAAAAGTAAGATTTTTAAAATACTTTTTTGACCCTTCCTGTTAGTAAATGTCATCGTAATATGATCTTTTTTATGCTTTTGAAGCCACGAGTTGCGCACAGAAAATTTTGGCTTAAGAACTGCTCTAATTAAATGTACTAAAACAAATTATAAAATATACTGGAAGATTAAACATAGAAGCCTAAATTTCTCAAAGACAGAATTTTCCATATATTGAACTTGAACTTTCCAAGGAAGAATTCAGTTATTAACTGGGATTCAGTTATTGAATGAGAATTCAGTTATTGTCTACCAAAATCTTATCGTAACCAGCGTTACTAGCTTTTTGGTCCATGAATGTGTCCCCTGAGCATCCAAGTATGTGTCATTTTTAGCTAAAATGCGTCAACATCTTAAAATCTTAAACACAAAACTGTTTTTCTTTACCTGCTATTTCAGTCAAATTTCCAACTCGTAAGGTCTGGGCTCATTGTGTAAGTTTTTGGTATGTTATTTTCTAGCAGAAATACAAACTTAATGCTTGAACCTAAGCAGTGTTGTATCCAGAATTTATTTTTGTTCGTGGGGGGGGGGGTAAATGAGAAATTTTTGAAATGGAAAAAAATTGTTTATTTTCGTTGTCTTTGTACGATTTGGACAAAAACTTGGTGGGGGGGGGGCTCAAACTGGGCACCTTTCCTGGACAAGGCCCTGAATGTAAGACAACAAATATGCTAACATTCGAATGGTCGACTCATTTACCGAATTAGTTTTGAAATTCGCTTTGTCTTTCGTTTTAGATTAAAGAATACACTGAAAAGGTTGTAAAAACATGTACAAATATGAAATTGTTCCTATTTTAGGCAAGTTCAGAACAATCTTTAAGGAAAAGTATTTTTTTTTTAATATCACTGTTCTGACTCGATGAAGATAGAATCAATTCTGAAACTAATGAATCCAAATATATAAATAGCCTTTTCCGTTGTAAGTTACAGTTTTAAGCGGCTTTCGCACTACGAACGTATTTTTCTATGCTAAGCTATTAAGTTACGATATGAGATTGCAATGGCTCTGCAACACCGCTTGACAAAAGGTATTAGTCTTAAAGATAACTAAGTTGAAAAATTAACCTTTTTGAGAACATAAAATCTCATTTAATCATTAGGCTGAGAACTTTTCAGACCATCCTCCTATTTTAAGCATAACAATCCACACTTAAACATGCCGCTTTTACGCTAAGCAGACATTAAAATCCATGAAACCGTCATAACCATCGTCAGGAGCAATCATGGGCAATTCAGAAATTAAAATGTGGAATAGAGATTGAGATTCAAGCTCTGATCAAGTGTGAAATGCTTTTCAGGAAAATGTTATTAATTTATTTTTGAAACTTATTAATTCCTCATCCTTAAATTTCATTTTGTTGCTGTTACATTGACTTTTTTATAACGTGACATAAACTTGCATAAGGTAAATTCTATGTTGAGCGCAAATCTGTTTCGCACTACTTACGTTACAGACAAAATTTGCTCTCTAAGATTGCCAAATGTTGCATAATATTGCATAAAAAACGGGGTTTGCCCCACTGCCCCGGCTAAAATTTAGTTTCCTCGAAAATCTTGTCAAAACTCAGATAAGCCTAAACCTGCATAATTTAAGCATCCAGAGAAACGGGTCAGTTTCATTAGTATCTTTGCCCTTATGGTACTATATGACTCATTTCTCAGTTTTCACTGCCATTTTCCCTTGATTTGGGAAAATTGGCTCCAAAGTTGCCCCCTCCCCCCCTCAGAATTTTGACGAAATTACGCCACTGCTAGTGTGAAAAGTTCTAGTACGTAGTGTGAAAGAACCATTAGACTTTTGTAAAATTGCATGTTTCGTAGGGAATATTAATCTGAAACAAACAGGTCTGGTTAACAAAAATTATGTTTAAATCACTTTGTATTTTTTTTCTATTGAGAAAACTTAATTTGAATATCGTTCAGGAAATAAGAAATACCTCAGTACACCTGTTTGGCAGTAAGCCTAGATATACTATAGGAAGCTGTTTTCGAGACAAATTACCCAATTTTCTCGGTTGGATAGAATGTGCCACAAGTAACGTGGTAGGAATATTCCTGTCGTAATTGATAGATCACTAGCTATGTATTGTGATGAATGACAATCAAAAATAAAGAAAAAAGAAACACGTTGTTGTTTCAGGTATTTGAACCGGATTTTTTTCTTGGGGTCTTTTTTGAAATACCAAAAGAAACAGGTAAATTGTGTTAACAATTTTGAAAAATATGAGGAAAAAAAGAGAAATCACGAGGTTTTTTACGTAGGGGAATAGGATTTTTTCACTTCTTATCTTGTTATATTGTTTTAATTAATATATAGACCCCTCAAATCAAAGTATCCACAAGGAAGGATGGGTATGTCACTGCGGATTTCTGAAAACAGGAATTCTTTTTTTTTTTTTAGGTGATGATATTGATGATAGCCTTCCCATCTACATGCAGCAGTCACCAAGGATGTATTCCAGGATTTTTTCGAGGGGGAGGAGGGGTTATAAAAAAAACCTTACAACATTCGCCAAAAATACGTTTATATGCATTTGCTACTTTTTTACAATCTGATTTTTTTTTTTTGGGGGGGGGGGGGTTAACCCGGTACCCCTGCTACCCCCCAGTATTAGGGGTACTGGGGGTAATATGCTTATACCCATAGTAATTCCGTATAATAATTCCAGTGTACACACATACATACGCAGGCTATAGTTTTTCGCACATGGTGCTCTAGTAAACACCAGTGATGTGGAGTTGGAGGCGAAATTTTAGTAGATTTTTGCTGGACGGACTCGGAGTTGGAGTCTGTTTATTGAAAATGTCTTGAGTCGGAGTTGGTTGTAACCTTCAACCGATTCCACAACCTTGGTAAATACTGATGAGTCGCTAGGGACCATATAGAAAGCGTTTTATTTTCCAGAGAATCATTGATACAAAGCCGAAGAGTTGCTCTTTCCCAGAAATTATGTGTATCAGAGGGCTTGTGCCAAGCGTGGCGGAGCTATGCCAAGCGTGGCGGAGCTGTGTCAAGGGATTTAGGGACTATACCAAGCTTTTTGGGGATTCGTCAAGCGTGGCGGAGCTGTGCCAAAGGTTTTAGGGAGCATACCAAGCTTTTCAGGGATTGTGCCAAGCGTGGCGGAGCTGTGCGGCACACTTGGCGTTCCGAATTATGCACCAGGGGGTGGAAAGTCCGCGCCCCTCGCTAAAAACTTCATCTGTGGGTCAGAAAGAAATTCAGTACTTATAATTTCCCATTATATAGAGACCCAAAACGTTTTCAGTGAGCCTTTAAGCACTATGACGTGTAGCCAGATAAATGGTTTCATGTTGGTATTTAACTGATAAAATATTGTCAGAGTTATAGGTTCTAACAATCTTGGGCCACTTGATCATCTCTCTTGATAGTTCTCTTGGCCCATTTCGCTTACAAATTGTAACGGGCCTTTGCAAATATGACCATGAGATAAGAGAAATATTTATCCTTTCAAAAAAGGCATTCATATCAAGACCGTATCTAGGATTTTTGTTTAGGCGGGGGCAATGCCGTATCCAGAGGGATGATTAGGGGGTTTTAACCCCTTCCGAAATGTTTTTCTGATTCGTGAAAACGTAACAAAAATGGATATAAACAATTTTTTTATGCGTTTTTTGAGTTTTTTTCTCTGCGTAACCCCCCCCCCCACCCCCCGAAAAAAATCCTTGTGTAAACATCCCCCCCCCCCAAAAAAAAAAATCCTGTGTACGGACCAGGGTGGGGGGTCACAAAGAACAACTACAAAACAGTTCAACCATTTTTATTATGTATTTTGTTTCTTTTTTTTCGACTGAGACAAAAATTTCAGGGTGTGGGGGGTCAAAGCCAGAACTCCCCTGGATATGGCCTTGATTGTTTTGCCTTTTGTTTTTTTTTTCTTACCGATGATATCCAATCAATTTAAACGAAGATATTATATTTTGATAACCGCCTTTGCCATCATAAATCTAGTATATATTTTTAATGAATCATTCTTGTCGATGGGCTCACTAAACACAGAAGAAACAGATGACTTTGTCAGAAAAATAAACCAAAATTTGTTATGCAAATTGCTTATAACGTGACCATAAGTATATTCAAAGTATGCCTCCGATTTTTGTGATCAATCATTATCGCGTATTGTGCTGCCTGTCAAAAATTGAACCTAGCCAAGGGTGTTTTTTTTTCTTCTCAATTTCGTTAACTCGACAGAGGAGAAGGTGGATTAATCCCTTACTAAATATGGAGTCCATCCTCGGCGTCTCATTACTGATTTGAATAATTAAAACTGCTTTTCCATATTTATTGAAAAAAAATTTCTATTGCTATGGTCTGTAACACCCCTCCCCCCTTTATATCGTCGTATATGATATATATTAAACGCTAGAGGCACATGGGCCATGGTTACAAAAAAGGACAACAAAACGAAAACATGAAAAAACAACAAAACAAAAACAATATAACAACAACTCAACCCCCTTTTTCGCATACTTGCCTTTTCACTCTCCCTCCAGTGCATTATCCTACGAACGTACCTCCTCACATTCTTAATATCCAGTTGGCAGTTGCGCTTCACCATTTCCACCATCATTTCCTTTGCCTTTATCCCGACCCCAACAATTTCCTTCCTCGAATCCTTCAACACCCTACAGTTTCACAAAAGTGCTCCGGGCGTAAATATTTTTTTGTTCAGTGAACGTTTCCGCCGTTCTACGTTCGACCAGTTTCTACAACCCGTTTCGACCAGAACATTTTGACCAGTTTCTACGTTCAGGAATGGAGTCCATAGGTGTCGGTTGGCGGTTTCCATTGCCACTCTTCCCTCTGGGAAAATATAATATTTTATTGAATTTTTGCAAGAAAAAATGAAACTAAGGCCTAAAATAAGTTGAGCATTTTACCGACTTTCTTGGAACCTCAGATGGTAATGCAGAGACCCTGGAACTTTCGGTTATCGTTTTTTTTGTCCCAAAAATTAGTTGAGGACTTGAGATCTAGTTTAATCCAGCTGAAAAAAAAAGATAAATGGTGAAACTAAGGCCTAAAACAAACTGAATAATCTACCGACTTTCTTGGAGATTCAGATACCAATGCAGAGGCTAATGGACTTCGAGTTATCGTTCTTCTTTGGTCCAAAAGTTAACTGACGGCCTGAGGCCTAGATGAATCAGACTACAAAAAAATAATAAAAAAATAAATTAATAAAAAGTAAACTTAAAATAAGTTGAATATTTTACCGACTTTTTTGGAAGTTCAGATGCTAGTTCATGAGGTTCAGTTGTCATGCCTTTTAGAGCAAAAATTAGGGGAGGATTAGGTTTTTGGGGGGTGCACAGAAAATGGTGAGGCTAGGGTAAGAAGAATGCTATATCAACTTTCTTAGAGATTCTTTCTTAGAGGTTACCAAGTAATTACAAAATAAATGTTGACAATTGAATAATTTCATAGAAGTTAACCTGACTAGGCTATCTATGCTGAAATGTACTCAAAAGCATTTATATTACTTAAACATATAAGCGGAGACAAATAAATATGATGGTTTCTTTCTACTAGATGGTTGGTACTTTAGAATTGAGACGAATTTATTATATAATAATAATTTATTAAGTTGAATAAAGCCATACAAAAAAAAAGAATATCTAGTAAACTGCGCGAAAAAAGTAAACCAAAGTACATGCAAAAAAGAGAAATTGCATAAAAATCCTTGAGAAAAAAGGGAGAAAAAATTCAAAAATATACTTATTGCTTATATTATTGTAAACTACTCGGCAGCTTTTAAATATAGGCAAAAGACACCCCTGTTAAACCTCAACAACTTAAAACTTAAAAAAGTGGCGATCCTCAGTCACAGTGGCGATTCTGGCCCTTCTTGCACCCGGGGCAAAATCTTGATTAGCACCCCTTCTCCTGTCTCCCAAAAATTTCAGGCCAAATTTTAACAAAATGCTCTTTATTAACAAAATTTTCCATTTGTTTAAATTTGACGTTTCTTACTTCAGTCTCTGCAAAATTATAAATTACCTCGTCCCAATTAATTGCATCTAATTCTTCGCGTTCTATGCTTATTAACGTTAAATCATTTAGTCGCTTTTGGCCCATGACCGATCTGAGGTATGTTAATATTGGTGGCCGGCGTTTACCCCCCCCCCCCCCGCGGAATACCCCCCGGAAAATATCCCCTGCAGAAAATACCCCCCCCCCCCCCGTGGAAATACCCCCCCCCCCCCGCGGATAATACCCCTCCGTGGAAAATACCCCCGAAAAATACCCCCCCCCCCGTGAAAAATAAGGCTTTCTAAATGTGAGAATTTTATTTGAGTTTTATTTTTTTAATTTCCGTTGGGGGAAGGAATTTTGGCACTTGTGTATTATGCGCCACTCACTCAAGTTTACGCTGTGTAAAATTCGAGAACACACCGGTTTTTTTGTTAGTTTCATCCTTACTTTAGAAATAAATTTGCGCTATAGATTTACGCATTAGGGGGGGGGGAGGCATAGCGGGTCTGCATGCAAAATGTGTTTGGTACAATTATTCTGCATATTAGATAGATAGATAAATAAGTGTATTTTAAAGCCAAATATACGGCCATGAACACAATAAATAACATAAATGAATATAGTGAATGGGGGAGGGGGGTGTTTAACCCCCCCCCCACGGTAAGTAACCCCAGCGGAAAATACCCCTCCCTGGAAAATACTCTCGCGGAAAATACCCCCCCCCCTCCCCCCTGTTGAAAATAAGGTTTCTAAATTTTAAACTTTTATTTGAGTTTTTTTTTTTTTTTTCGTTGAAAACTGCTAAGGAACAGAGAAAAGAGGAATTTACACACCAGAAGTGAAACTTAGAAAAAAAAAAACAACACACAAATCCATTTGTGTTTAAAAGACTTCCATATGAACTTCTGCAATTTTTGGCAAAAAACTTTAGGCAAACAATCATCAAAATTAAGCTAAAACAAATGGCACCAAAAAGTTTAAGAAGGTTTGGCTATCCTTTGAAAGGCTAGTTGGCTTTGGGAACCAACACATTCTAACTTGTGCAAGTTTTACAGACAAAAGCGTTGTCAAATTCTACGAGTTTGTTTTTCTTATCTTCCGAGTGTGAAACTACCACAAATCACCATTATCAAATAAAGGAAACCCAAAACTAACAGAAATTACGATAGATAGCCTAGTCAAACTCAAAACGAGCAAAAAGTAAAAGGAGTATGGCTGACAATACCCATGTCTTCTTCAGACCAGAAAATAATTTGTACTTTACTTAAAAAAAAAAAAAAAAAATAATAACCGTGTATTGTCAGTTTGATATACATATTCTGATATCTATTCCTTATAGTCTTAATACTTTTTTATTATTTATGGTCTTGAGGAGATGTGGGGGTTGTCAGCCCTACTCATGCTAATTGTTGCTATTTTGAGTTTGAATAGGTTATTTATTGTTATTTCTGTTCGTTTTGGGTTCAATTCATTTACTTATTGTGATTTATGGTAGTTTTACGCTTGGAAAATTGTTTCAATTTAATTATACTCATTTTTGGCTTAACGAGGCCATGGGCACCGGCAAGGGGTGGCAGGGGGGCCATGGCCCCCACCTGGAAATTTGGGACTATATAGTAACTATAAAGAAACCAAAGGAAAAAAAAAAGCAGAATAGGGAAAAAGCATGGAAAAAATGTTTGTTGCCCCATTGTGGCTGCCTGCCAATAGATTTTGACCCATAATAAGGGAAATATAAGTTCTAATTTGTGACTGAGTGACCCCTAACAAGCTTTCCACGAAAGAAATTTTCTATATGATTTGGTCGGAGCAAAAAAAAAAAAAAAAAAAAAAAAAAAAAAAAAAAAAAAAAAAAAAAAAAAAAAAAAAAAAAAAAAAAAAAAAAAAAAAACACAAATAGACACGCATCCGTGATCTTTCTTCTGGGAAAAAATACAAAATTCCACATTTTTGAAGATAGGAGCTTGAAACGTTTACAGTAGGGTTTTCGGTTGCGCTTAATCTTGTGGTTTGATTTCCATTAAGATTCTATCCCTTTTAGGGGGGGTTCCCCTTTTTTCGAAAATAAGGCAATTTTTTCAGGCTCGTAACTTTTCATGGGTAAAACTAAACTTGATGAAACTTATATATTTGAAATCAGCATAAAGATTCGATTCTTTTGATGTATGTACTGGTATCAAAATTCCGTTTTTTAGAGTTTCGGTTACTATTGAGCCGGGTCGCCCTTACTTACAGTTTACCACGAACTGTTTGATCGCCGATCAAAATTTATGTTATTTATGCCTTTCATTTATGTTATTTTACTGTGTTCATGACCGTTTATTTGGCTTTAAAATACACTTATTTGTCTATCTATCTAATACGCCGAATAATTGTACCAAACACATTTTGCATGCAGACCCGCTATGCTTACCCCCATGCAGACTCCCCCCCCCCCCTAATGTGCAAATCTATAGCGGAAATTTATTTTTAAAGTAACGAAGAAACTAGAAAAAAAACGGTGTGTTCTCGAATTTTACACAGCGTAAACTTGAGTGAGTGGCACATAATACACAAGTACCAAAATTCCTTCCCCCTACGGAAATTAAAAAAATAAAACTCAAATAAAATTCTCAAATTTGGAAAGCCTCATATTCCACGGGGGGGTATTTTTCGGAGGGGTAATTTCCAGGTGGTTTTTGCCGGGGGAGGTATTTTCCAGGGGTATTTTGCGCTGGGGGTATTTTCTGGGGGGGGGGGGGTTCTGGGGGGTATTCGCCGGGGGGGGGGTATTCGCCTGGAACCGTTAACATCAGTTTAAGTTTACCAAACGGCCGCTCACTACTGGCCATCGACACCGCAATCGCTAATAACATTTGATAGGCAAATGTTACATTTTCGAAGCCCCCTTCTTCTCCGTTTTTCACAATTAATACTTACAACGTTAAAAATAATTAAATTCGGTCTACTTACTTTAATTTTCAAGGAATGGTGGTGAAGATTTGGGAAAAATGAAAATTTCGGATTCGTTTTGATTATTATTGCTGCCAACCGCGCGCTCTACTTTATTTGATAAACAAATAACAGTTCAAATTAGGATAAATCCTTTTATTAGACAGTAAAAACAATGACACAGTTTCTGGATATTTCGATCAGATACTCAGTGATCGTCATCAGCAGCTAAACTAAAGTAATATAATAAAAACAACGCTATTTATACAAAAAAAATTACATGTTATTTAGTATTCTTATTTTTTTCAACGCAATTACGGACTCTACTTGACTTCCCAGTTTCTGGTTCATTAGCTTGATCTGAATTATCAGGTGGAGAGAGGTCAAACGTGTTGGGAGAAATGAACTTTACTTTATCTGAGCGTTGTAAATTATTATAAATTGAATGATTATAACCTTTAGATTATTAATATGGAATTTTGTGCCCCTAAAATTTGTCCCCTTAAGACCGCTCAGTTATGCATTAAATAATCTGCCACTCGTGTTAGATATATGCCATATTTCCATCCCATCTACCCAATTCTTACAATAGGGGCACATTACGTTTGTGCCTAAAACTGAATGTGTCTGCAATTTGAATTTTTTTGCGGAAGTTCAGCAAAAAACTTAGTCTCTTTTTTTCTGTCAATTTCAGCAAGGTTTCATGTTTAACTTAACTTCATTTATAATATTTTTTTGCTGTTGTATTGGACTTCTCATCTATTTTTAATGAGTAGGCTATGTACTTATCGATGTAGGTGTCCTGTTTATTCATTCTTTGAAATTAGTTTTACATCTCATAAAATTGCATTTTACATCGTATTTAATGTAGGAAAATAAATTCCACGTTGTTGTTTATTGATAGGAACCTACTGCGATTGAAGATTAAATTATGTGGAGGTCAGTATATGAAAGAACTAGCAGATGTTCTTTTTTGGTATATAATTTCTTTCTATAATAGGCAGCCTTTATGTTTTTGTGTCTTTTTTGCCTATATAACCTCTAAAGCCGCACAAACATAGAGGAAGGAGGAGGATCAAGGTCTTTGAAACCTTAAGGTTTTCATGAATTCCTTCATGTTTTGTGAATAATTTTCCCCCAGATTATTTTGGCTGCCGCACTTAAGAAGGAGGGATGGGGCCTGTTTACTTAGACCTCATGGTTTTCATGAATTTCCCCGTGTTTTGTGAACAATCCCCCAGATCACTTTGGAAGCCCCTTTTAGGAAGGAGGTAGAGAGCCAGATTGATAAAACCTCATGGTTTTCATGAATTCCCCATGTTTTGTGAATAATCTTCCCCCAGATTACTTTGGCAGCCCCATCTTAAGAAGGAGGCAGGGGGCCAGATTGCTAAAACTTCATGGTTTTCATGAATTAACCCACGTTGTATGAATAATCTTCCCCCAGATTGCTTTGTCAACCCCACTTAAGAAGGAGACTGGGGGCCAGATTGCTAAAACTTCATGGCTTTCATGAATTTCCCCATGTTTTGTGAATAATTTTCCGCAGATTAGTTTGGCAGCCCCACTTAAGAAGGGGGCAGGGGTCCAGATTCCTAAAACCCCATGGTTTTCACGAATTTCCCCGTGTTTTGTGAATAATCTTCCCCCAGATTACTTAGGCAGTCCCACTTAAGAAGGAGGCAGGGGGCCAGATTCCTAAAACCCTATGGTTTTCATGAATTTCCCCATGTTTTGTGAATAATCTTATCTCTTTTTAATTTGACAGCCCCACTTAAGAAGGTGGCAGGGGACCAGGTTGCTAAAACCTCATGGTTTTTTACGAATTTCCCCATGCTTTGTGAATAATTTTCCCCAGATTACTTTGGCAGCCCCACTTAAGAAGTAGGAAAGGGGCAAGATTCCAAAAACCTTATGGGTTTCATGAACTTCCTCATGTTTGTGTGAACAATTTCCCTCTGTTTACTTTGACAGCCCCACTTAAGAAGGAGGCAGGGGGTCAGATTGCTAAAACCTCATGGTTGTCATGAATTTTTCCCATGTTTTGTGATTAATTTTCACCCTGATTACTTCGGCTGCCGCACTTAAGTTTCATATTTTCCTGTACTCCGTTTATCGTTATAATCAACAATGTAAAGACCAATAATCAGTACTGGCAATATTTCAGCTTTGCAAAGTATCAAGTATCTATGTTTAAATTTTTCTTTCAATAAATTGTTCAATATAAATGGTTTGATATTTCTTGAACCTACTGTTCAATAATTTTGATTCGGCTTTAGTCAATTTTTCAGAAATTATTAATAAGCAACGTAATGCTAAGCAATTTTTTTTTAGTACAGCTTCTACTTACTTCCAATAATTTTCCTTTGATTTTTCAATATCACTTCCAACAATTCCTGCTATATTTCTGTAATAACAAAATATTCCTATAAATAAATTATGTTATTTCTGGATTTAGAACAAATGACAGTAATATCAAATTACTCGGTAAACTCATTTCGAATATTTCATAGAAAAAAGCATGTTTCGATTATATTGATTCCTAATGTGGGTGTTTTCTCTCCAGTGAATTATATTTCTGGCAGGTTGGCAGCTTCACTGTCAAATCCAGACAAATGAAGTCTCTGTTTGTCCCAACATTGGTTCAAATTAAAGCACTAGCGGCGGGAATTGGGTTTGTGTGTAGGGGAGCATGTCCCCGTACACCCCTCCTCCTAGATTTTGAAGAATACCTTTTTGGGCTACTTAAGTTGAAAAAAGCTTTTTTTGGTATTTTCTTTGCAAAAATTGAAGAAATCACTAATTTGCCCCCGCCCTTTAGAATTTGAAAAATTCATTCCCCAATAAGCATGGGCACTGTTCTGTTTTTCTGAAGAAACAGGAAAAAAATAAACAGGGCTTGAATGAAACAGAACAGAAACAGAACAGGTCAACAAAAAAACAGAAGACCTGTTTCTGTTTCTGTTCTGTTTTTTGGTAAAAACAGAAAACAGCTGTTTTTGTTCAAAAAACAGCTGTTTAAACAGCTGTTTTTCGAACACCTAAAGCTTAAAGAAGAAACAATTTGTAAATGATAAGTTTTGGTTTATTATCAGTACTATTGCAGCATTTTCTGCCAAAAAGAAAAGTTTTTCAATAAAGGGGCGAAAAACTGTCTATGCACACAACATCTCCATCCTTTTTTATGGTTATTTTCTTCCATTTTCCCGTTCCTTTTTCCAAAAAGGCGCTTTTATGTTTATCCAGAATCTCCTCGAATTTCTCAGAAATGCATACTAATTATTTGATACATTTTGAAAATAAAATAATTTTGTCGTCAAATTGCGCAGTCAGCTCAAATTCATTAATGTTTAAGCAGAGCCCATAGTTGCTTTGGCGGGGGACAGTCACCCCCTCAAGGCCATGCTTTCCCCTTCCCCCATCCTGATGTTTGGAAGTCATCTGAAACAATGTATGAAAGAAGAAAAATGCACGGGAAAATGACACTTCTTACCACCAAGTCAAAAATTTTCGTTGCCTCGCAGCTTAAAACATCTTTTTAAGATTAATTATTTCCTAGCGAATTTGTGTTAGAGACAAATCAAAAGGAAAATTCATGGTTTAAGGGTACTTTGTATATTTTTACGGCGCTTTGCGCTAGAAAATAATGTTCTAGGCCCTCCACCGAATTCATTCTTAAGTAAATATGTAAAATGAAATTTCTCAAATTCTGAATTTCAAAGAAACTTAGACCCTTTGCTACACAATACTTTCTTTAAGCATTCTCTTCTCTTAAAAGGTTTTCAAAGGGATGCAATATAAAAACAATTGCACTTTTTGATAACTTATTTCGAAAATTTCTTTCGCTTTGCGGCAGAATATACTTTCTCCATCCCATACACTTGCTTCATTCACGTTTTCATGGTCCATTCCCAAAGGAAAAGGGGTAGTGACAACCTCGACTATCAATGTTTGAGCAAGTGTAACGTGTCTTCGGATCGGATAGCCTGTGTTGCAACCTCATTTTTTGACAGACTCCCAGCTCCCCGCTCTTTTTCTCCATTGCTTTCACCGCCCTCTTCTTTAGACACTGCATCAGTTTATTCAGATTCTTCAGCAAGCGTATCTTCATTTCCGGAGTTTTCAGAACAAGGAACAGAAAGACCGTCTGAATCGTTTTCAACAGTTGGATCGACATCTTCGACTTCATCAAAGGATTCCAAGCAATCTTCTTCAGGGATGTCATTGGCTAAGCTTCGAGTGGACAAAAATCCAAGAACGCGTGCAACAGATGAATGAAGACAATGTTAAAAACATGAAGTTCAGGAAAGGGCTCATATCCTACAGGCTTCGGTGACATTGTTCCCAGAATCAGTCACAACGTGGAACATCTTATCTGTCATTGAAAACTTCCTGATTGCGACTTGGATTGCGGAAAGGATGTTAGTAGTTGTATGAGAATGCTTATGCCTCTTGAAATGTGAAAGATAGGGGTGCAACCTCTGCTTATTTTTCATCTTCCTGCAGTAATAGGCAGTGATGCCTATAAAGCCAGATCCTTTTGCAGTGGCAGATCTTAAAGCAGCCTTCTGAACTTCTTTTTTTCTGGCAGCAAAACTTATGTGACGATGGACGGTTCCCCCAAATGGTGCTTTCAAGCCCCCTGTTGTTTTTTTTTTTGTTAAATAATCTGTTTCATATCTGGCTTATCAAACACAGAAAGTGGCAATTTGTCCTTAAACAGAGTTTTGCAGCAGAGCATCCGCATACCAACTTGTTTTGATCGATTGGAAATAAAAAACATCGTATCTCTGCTCTTCTTGTTCCAGATTTCACTAATCCATTGCCCTATGTGTCACTTGCTTTACTATCTGGAGCTCTCTCAAGGGAAGCAGCCTGACTTGATATATTTTTTTAGTTGGTTTGGGTTTGTTATTTTCTGCACCAGACGAGTATACTTTATCTTTGTGCATATCAATTGTGTGTTTCCTTTTAAGATAATATATAAATGTCATGGCAGAGACTCCATTAGCCTTTAGAATCGCTCTTCAGAAGTTGCACCTAATACTTCCTTTGCTTCCTTTTTTCCATAGGGTACCCAGAGAGATGTCTTCTAACATTCAAGTCGTCATCAGAAAATGACATTATGCTTGTTTTAAAACAAAGGTTGATTTTAGGATTTTTCATCAAACTAGAAGCACCTTCCAGTAGCCTACCATTTTGAAAATTGCACCCTCAGCCAAATATCTGGCCTCTTCCACCTCAGTGGCGTAATTAGGGGGAAAGGGGCAAATTTCCCCCTGAGTGGTTTCGTTTGCGCAATAAGCCAGAAAACCTGTCGGCAAATAAAAGCAAAATGACAGCTCCTAACTACGATTTCCTAAAAACTTAGACAATTTGCAGCACAGTATTATAATATACAGTATTATAAAGTTATTTTAATTTATTATTTTTGAAGTATATTGTGTATTAACCATGGCCCAGTAGGGCTTTTAGTGTTAATAAATCGTATCATATCATATTAATTTTTACGGGAACCTACTTGTCTATAATAGGTATTTAAGAGACAGATACAAGAAATAATATATTGCTTAGTGGCATTTTTTAAATTTATTTTCCAGTATGGCAAACATTACCGTGTTCACCGGAAGATGTGTTATTCTACAGAATGAGAAAAGTGTATCAGCATTTTATAAGACTTAGGCCTGCTAGGCCAGAATCAGCTAGTTAGGCCACTGTTTCAACTCTAGGTTTTTCCCTGAAAGGGTTTCCATTGATTATATTTAGAGATGGTAGAAAAAGTATATTTGACATTACGGAAAAGTATATGTTGTTATGTTGATGCAATAAAACGTGCCAGAAAAAACATACATTTCTACTGGACAAGACTTCAATTCTTTTACATTCCTCTCTGACTAAACATTTAAGAAATTTGCAATTAATAATCGGTATTTATCATGTACAGGCTAGTATGGTAATCATAGCAAGTCACTGTTATCTAGCAGCATCAATTCCATAAATACCGTTGAACTAAAGTTTTCTCGGTTAAAGGTGCAGATTACTTCCCATGTAATGTAGGATACAGAGGACCTACCAATTAGTGATTTATTTGAACCCTGCTTCCCCTAGACAGTATGTATGCAACTTTGATGCTCAATTGACTGAATAATATACACTAAAAAATAAGTTTTTTTAGTGGAACAAAACTGCACCTTTACCTTTCTCCCATTTACACACCTACCTACTATCATCTGACTCCTAAGCCGCAATTTTGCCCAGCTGAAACAATCTAGCAGCACATTTATATGTAAGACACACTGAGTACCATTTATTTTCACTTTTAATCATTTACTTACTTCTACTTTAGATTGACGCTCCAATTCCAAAAACTGTATGGGGCGTAACCACGCTTCTTCAAAATTTCAAATTACGATTTAAAACACTATTTTGTAAGTTCGAAATTTCTTAATATCTCATTCTCGAATCAGTAAAGTAAAATCAAGAACAGAAGAAAAACAGTTAGAAAAAAAAACAGAAACAGGATAAAATAGTAATTATAAAAACAGAAACAGAACAGAACAGGTAAATAAAAAACAGGTCATCTCTTTCTGTTCTGTTTCTGTTTTTTTGTAAGAACAGAACAGAAACAGGTACTTTAAAAACAGAAAACAGAAACAGTGCCCATGCTTATTCCCCAATCCCTAAATTTTTGTGAATTGACTCAAATGGTAACAACTACGCGTACATCCATGGGCGTAGGGAGGGGGGCAGGGGGGGCAGCTGCCCTCCCCCCTAGACCTTGAAATTTACATTAGATATGGCTGAAAAAGCAGATGGTTTGGAAAAAGCAGTTGATAAAACTCCATCACACTATCGACTGCCCCCCCCCTAGACAATATGCTGCCTAATGCTGCCTACGCCCATGCGTACATCAATGCACCATTACACCAAAGGGTACTTGTTAATTATATGGAGCACACCCAAGAAGTGATGTTAGGTTGATCCTAATGAAATATACCAATATATGATGAAAATATAATACTTTAGAAACAAAATTGTGGAAACTACGGCAAAGAATTATGGAAAGCAAGCCGCGCAGAACGCATTATATTAAATAACTAACCTAGTCTAACCTAACTCCTAACCAGCTCTATTTATTAGTTACTTAATTAAAATATACCTACATCAAAGTTTTTATCACTCAAAGTAAACAAATCATAACCGATTGCAGAGAGGCGAACCGGTTTTTGTCAGATCTTACAAAGCGAAATTCTCGAGTGTGTTACGTATCATTAACAACCACCCACCAAAGATTTTGGCTGCTCGATGACAGCTTTGAAATATCAGCAATATGTGACCACGTGTTCTCTCCCACCTGCTCTACGCCGTAATTTGTCTCTCCCCCAATTGCAATGGGAATGTAATCGTAAAATTAACTTTTGTATATTTTTCAGTAAATTAACTTGAAGTTACTACAACATTGAATTAGGATATTTTGTCATTTCTTGTACACCTGGCACACATGTCGGTTGACCGCTTACTACTGACATAAAATATTTGTTGAACAACATCAAGTACATAGTAAAACAAATGAAACTGTGCAATTACTTGAGCAGAATTACAAGACATAAGCAAAGAAAAACATAGAAGAAAAACCAGCTGCAAAATAAAACTCATGATATGGGAAATTCTTTTTTAAATGCAAGATTCAAGATTCATCTAATAAAAATAGCTGTCGTAGTTACGGCTGACACCGCAACTAAATTACGCTACCCTTTAAAACAATATATATATATATATATATATATATTATATATATATATATATATATATATATATATTATATATATATATATATATATATATATATATAATATATATATATACATATATATATATATATATATATATATATATATATATATATATATATATATATATATATATATATATATATATATATATATATATATATATATATATATATATATATATATATATATATATATATATATATATATATATATATATTATATATAATATATATATATATATATATAATATATATATATATATATATATATATATATATATATATATATATATATATATATATATATATATATATATATATATATATATATTATATATATATATATATATATATATATATATATATATATATATATATATATATATATATATATATATATATATACACTAAGTACGATTAATAACACAAGTAAAAAAAGGAACGAATGAATTGCTGAAACGATTTGTCCTGCAGCGTACTGGTTCCAGCTTATTCATGTGGCGTGTGTTTGTGTTGACTGTGGCGGGGGAGGGGGGGGGGGTTGTAGGGATCGGTGTTTATCACTCGAAAGAATGGAGTGCCCAAATTTGCACATCAGCTGATACCTTCATTCTGATATCAGCTGATACCTTCGTTCTTCAAGTATTGGGACTTGTAGAGCTTCGAGGGCTGAGTCATAAGTACCATATTTGATTCCTAGAATGATTTTTAGGACTCATTTTTGCACTGTCTCTAGTTCATCATTAAGGAAGTCGATGTTATGCACTTGAGTCCCCCAAACTGGGCACGCGTATTCAAGCAGAGGGCGTACGTAACACGTGTACGCGAGCAGTAATTGCTTTATATAGAAATTGCTTATTATAGAAAACCCCAATCGACGCAGTGAGGTTAAGGATCAAAGCGCGTGAATATACTGGTTCAGTCTACAGCCCCGATCTTCATTTTAGCTTGTTATTAATTTGTTGTTGTTGTTTTTGTAGGTTGTCAAGTTAAAACAAGTGGAACACACACTCAATGAGAAGAGGATTCTTCAGGCAATTAGCTTTCCATTTCTTGTTAGCTTGGAATATCATTTTAAGGTAATTAATTTTGTTATTCAATGCTGCAGAAGATATAACTACAAGAACGGGGGCTCCCCCTTTTTTTATTAAAAGCATAACTGCATAGGCATAGAGCTTACCCTCGACTAGTCTGAAGGCCTCCTGGAAAAATAGAAAAGATGAGCCTAAAAATGAAACTTTTACCGAATTGTAACCCACCCTCCTCCACACCGTCCCGATAAAGATCATACCTATGCGCAAATATGATGATAAATAATCTCATTACAACAGGAATGTCTGGCCCACCAAAAAAAAAAGATGAAAAAAGCAGAGCTTTCAACAAAGTAAAACTTTGAGTTTGTTAATTGTAACTTTGTTAATTTTTCATTTAGCTCTCTCTACTCTAGTTTTAACCTGTATAGTTACTTTCAACGAATTTCAGTTCAAAGTTAGAAATATAATAGGTTTTGATAGGAAGATTTTCAAAAAAAAATGATTTTTTTTATTACCGATTCTAAATATGTAGAATTTCGTAGTCTTTCGTTTGAATCGTGGAGCTGGCTACCGACGCCCCTTAACGGACGAGAGGGAGTATTTCCATCTAAAAAGTCAATTTACCCTTCCCCCCTTCTTATGGCTAATTGACATTAAAAATAGTCTATTTATGAATCATGCAACATGTTAAAAAATTGGCGTTTAATGTACGTTTTTTGAGCGATTTTTTCCTAAGAACGATGTGTCACTATAAGGGACTCGAATCCTTGACTTTATGCTGTAATATAACGTCCCTAAGTTTATGGACCAATTTTGGACTTTTATGGACTGTTTATGGACTTTATATCGTCCGTAAGTTTTATGGACCAATCTCTGAAGAAATTCCATTTTAATTAGCTATTAGCTTCAATAATTACCCAACGATTCTTATCTTTATTTCTCTTTTATATACCTTCAAACCCAAGTTTTGGGGTCTTTATTTCTTCTATCTTGCCACGCCTTTATTTTGAGCATAGGTATCTATTCTTATGCTCACATGAATCGGGACACTGCCTGCACTACCCGCACCATTATGGAGTGGCTACTGAAAGGCTGTGTATCAACCTACCATTTCCTCCTCCGCTTTGCCTACATGTTTTGCCTCCGTTCACCTTCATCTTTATTTACTTTTGTACACCTTCCTCTGTATTAGCCTCTGTTTCCTCGTTTGGGAACCAAGGAAATAAAATGTTGCCATTCCAGTTTTGCCACAAAAAAAAATTTTCGGACTTTTTTTTTTAATTTTAGGACAAAACTTTTCAAAACTGAAATAGTTCAAAAACATCATGGTGCTAAATTTATATGTTTTCTCCATGTTATTTATTTATTTCATTTTTTAATACCATAAGCGTTAAGCAAACTGAGACTTATGAAACTGTCATCATGCGAAACAAAAATTCATCACCTTCCTCTGTATTAGTTTCACCTCTTGGGATCCAAGGAAATAAAATGTTGCCATTCCAGTTTTGCCACACAAAAAAATTTTCGGACTTTTTTTTTTTAATTTTAGGACAAAACTTTTCAAAACTGAAATAGTTCAAAAACATCATGGGGCTAAATTTATGTGTTTTCTTCATGCTATTTATTTATTTCATTTATTAATACCATCAGCGTTAAGCAAACTGAGACTTATGAAACTGTCATCATGCGAAACAAAAATTCATCACCTTCCTCTGTATTAGTTTCACCTCTTGGGATCCAAGGAAATAAAATGTTGCCATTCCAGTTTTGCCACAAAAAGAATTTTCGGACTTTTTTTTAATTTTAGGGCAAAACTTTTTAGAACTGAAATAGTTCAAAAACATCATGGTGCTAAATTTATGTGTTTTCTTCATGCTATTTATTTATTTCATTTTTTAATACCATAAGCGTTAAGCAAGCTGAGACTTATGAAACCGTCATCATGCAAAACAAAAATTCATATTTATGTCACTGTGGCAGTCATAAATTTGTTCCTATGCACGTTCCTCAAGGTCTGATTGAAATGTAGAAGACGGTTTCTTTAAATCGGAAAAAAAGAGAAATATCTTTATTGTTCATTGGCACCAAATCATGATATTTCCGCCTAATCTCTAAATCTTATATTCCGAAGATCTTGTGAAAATGACATATCGATCAAGAGAAAAGACCTGATCCTAGACGAAGGAATTCAAACCTTATCCACACTGAAAATATAATTCCTGGTTTACAAACAAAAAAAAAAAAATGGAATTTTAACTGGGAGCAAGAAATGTCTGGGAGGTACGATTAAAAAGATTCTCAAAAATAGGTGGATTAAGAATATCATCATTTCGGAGAAGGAGACATAGGCTAGGGATTCCTCGCCCGGCGTGCCTTTGGAACGCCATTATTTAGTTGGACGGGGAAGAGACACATCGAGAAACAAGAAATTTAGATATGACTAATTAAGACATGTAACTATATGGCTGATCCAGAAACTCCAAGGCTAAAAAAAGAAATAAAAAATAAGAGAATTTGTCATTTTTATCCCCCCCCCGAAAAAAAAATTTTAGTAGAAATTTTTTCCTTCCGGAAAAAACTGAGAATAGCGGTTCAAAAATACACTGTAGATTTAAAAACATGTACACTGCTTAGTATGACTTAGTGATTTA